>JAOUQZ010000034.1:1178879-1191993 GCA_028564935.1 Neosilurus hyrtlii
AGAAAAAGTGCATTGATGTGATAACCTGCTCATTCACTACATACAGATCATCAGCTGACTTCATTTTATTGCCACATAAATGTTGCTGAGCCTCAACCGGACCAACTGGAGCAACAATGCCATGGAGATTACAAGCTGTGATATATATACATATATATATATACACACACACACACACACACTACGCCTCCTAAAACATTTAACACTACATCACGTTTTTCATCATTTCAAGTCTTTCAAGCTACATTTCACCAGAAATGAAAACTGGAAACAGATAACACGACGTTGTCTGCGAACATCATGTCAATGTTTACATTCTTACCAAGCAGACCTGATAAGACACCCCCTGAGGAAATCAGACCCAAATCTGATGACTACGTATTAGCACATGGATCCGCCCACACACCCATCTGTATACAAACAGAGAGATGGAGTCACCTTCAGAAAATTAGCCATGGAGCTAACATGGTTGGCACACAGTCCCTTCCTGGCGTCTTTCACACCCTCGCCAGTCTGAAAACACACAGACGTAAACACTGGTAATGACAGACAGGACCTGCACGTCTGCAACTGCCGTGTGAAAATCGGGGACACGTACCCAGTTGATCAGGACATATTTAGGGAGGCCGGAGTTGGGATCTTGGACCCGGCAGAAAGCGTACATCACCTTCCCGCTGTTCAACTCCTCCACCAGTTCCTCCAGTCCTCCGTCTGAACACACACACACAAACACACACACACACACACACACACACACACACAAGGACTTAACAAAAAAAAACTTTAAAATCCAAACTCCAAGGTTTGTTTTTCTTTCTGAAGTTGGGAGGAGTTTCACTAAAAGAGCTTCAGATATCGCAAAAAATGTAAAATCTGCCTCACCGAGTTGCTGTTTTTAAATGAAACCTTTCAAACTAAAAATGAATTTTGGATTTTAAGTCATGGTGCTGAGTTTAAATTGATTGGGTTGAGTTTTGTACTTCAAGCTGAATTTCTAATTTTAAGTTCAGGTGCAGATTTTAAGTCAAACTTATCTTGTTTTAAGTTGCTAATTTTAAGCTGAACTTCCGCTTAGAGGTCACTAGGAGGTCAAAGCATGATGATACCAATTTCCATGCAAGAAGCAGATAACCCACAATTTCAAGACAGGGGCGCCCATGAAAAGGCCACACTCAGCAGCGAGATCTGTCTTTTAAAAAAGTTATAAGGGAGATTGAGAAAGGTAAGCTGAGCAGTTTAACTCTCTATCAGTCAACTGATACTTGGATTGATAAAACACTGAGAATACGGAGTTCGGTGGGGGTTATTGAGTTACTGCATGGAAAATGTTAAATTTCAGGACTATTGCAGTATTCTATCGATTAAAAAGAAATCCAGATGTCGTTATAGATTTGCTACGAGAATCGCAGATTGGGACAAATTTTATTTTACATACATTTTGCACAATGTTCATCTCATAGAAAGATTCCATTTCCCAAGTTTTGTTGATTTTTTTTTTTTTTAATTAAATGTAATTTTAGAACTTTTTTACTTTATTTTTTTTTTTCGTGGGTTGTCTGGTCCTTGCACGGTGCCACAGAAATGTCTCTCAGCTGGGATATAAACATTATTTATTTGATATTCCAGTGTGTAGAATTTACTACAGCAGTATAAAGTTAGTATTTTAATTATTAGCACGTCTACGTCACAAACACTCACCGCCTTTATCAGCCAGTCGGATATCATTGGTGTTTCCTTCATAGGTGAACAAGGCCCTGGAGGGGGGCGACAAAACAAAAACACTACAGTTAAAGCTTTACACAATCAAACACGACACTTACAATAAAGAAAACCACAAAATAGCGAGTTTTATACACGTTTCCCTGCTTTGGGAAGGAGAACAGATACCTCCGTCATAACGAAAATCTCCTTTCAAGGTTGTCTCAGGATTCTGTGTTGGCCGGCGGGTTGTAAAATAGGGGAAGCACAGGTGTCAGATATGGAAGTATACATCGATACTTCTATTAACGTGCGTGTTCTGTTTAATCCGTTTCACCTAAATCGTGAGACGTTATGTAACCTGGGGTGGAGTGATATAGAGCTGCCTTAATGTTATTACAGTCTGTTTTGCTGACTCTGCAAAAACTTGAGAAAGTCCCAGCATGCACTGTGTGGTGCGTGAACGCACAGGTTTTCCTCCTTCAGTGGAAAACTCTGGATAAGGAGATTTCTCTGGAAAGATTGAGACGAGGAATGAAAAAAAAAAACAGACGATGTTTTGGATGGCTGCACCCCCACCAACTCAACACCCCATTACACCCCACCCCATGTCAGGAGTGAAATTCTGTGCTTGCTTAAAAAAAATAAACAAAATAAATAAATAAATAAATAAATAAAAAAAAAAGAGAGAGAGAGTGAGAGAGAGAGAGAGAGAGACACACACCAAACACACACCACTGTAAAATCCTGACTGGGCAGTTTGACACCGATGCTGAAATGTAAAACTGGTTTAGCCGAGCGACTACGCGGCAAACCACTGGAGCTAATCGGCTGTCACGGAGCGCATGCAACAGGCTTAACGTTTTGGAAAAATCTTTACAACATAATGGTTTTCACATCATGTGGGTGGGACTTTCTAGAAACGCGAGTGTGTAAGAAACAGACAGAAACCGAAATATACGCACAGTGTACATATCCATCCCACAACCACACTGAAACTCTTCCTTTTTCCTGTAGAAGAGAGGAAGTTGGCGTTTTCTCTGCTTACTCAGCACCGGCTGGATGGAAAACCACAGCGGTAGCGAGAATAAACACATGAGGTGCTACAAAAACAATAAACCTGTTCGCTTTCTTGAAAAAAATGCTTGTGCGCCGGAGTCCTTGAATCTGATTGGTTGGAAAGCCTTGATTAGATTTCTGTAACAGGATCTCCGCCGACAAGGCTGCTGTTATTGTTTGGTTCACGCGTTTTCGTTTCCATAGTAACGGCTCATGTGTAGGGATTTGTACCACAGAAAAGGTACTCCAGAGTAACCGATTAAAAAAACACTTCAATGAACTTAGATAAATAAACAGATGTTTGAATATATGATGGAAGGAGTCTCCAGTATCAGTGACAAAGCGTCATGGATCCGGCAATGGCGAAAACAGAAGTTTGACCTAGACAGCTTAGTGTGCGAGGTATGATACAGCCATTTGGTGTTCCTTTCTTTCTTTCAGTCTCTATACCTCTCTGTCAGACTCCCTCTCTATTTTCAGTTCTCTTCTTCTTCTCGATTTGTATTTCTCACTCTCATGTGTATCAGTCTCCTCCTCTCTCTCTGAGTCTCGAAAACGATCTTTCACTCCATCAGTGACTCGTCAACTCTTTCTTCCTGTCTCTTCACCACTTCTGATAGAGCGTCCTCTCCCTCTGTCTCTTCATCTTTCTCTCTTCAGCCATCTGTCCCTTCACCCGTCTCTCGGTTGTGCTGCAGGTGTTTATGGAACACACCAGATGGCTGATTTTTAGGCATTCATTTATGACCCCCCCCCCCGGAGAAGAAGGTGACAGGAGCGTATCGGTATTGAGTGTCGCGGCCCTGTGAGGGGGCGGGAATTAAAGCGTAGTGTAGTTAATCCGCTCGTTTCAAATCACTTTTCTCTTCTAGACTTTCTGAAAGGAAGCTCTCATCACTGGAAAGAGTGTTACATCCTCCTTACCTAATCAGCACTGTAGGTTACAGCAAGTGCTGTAGCACAGGATACACACACACACATACACACACACACACACACACACACACACACATACAAGTAGGCCAAACAGGAAGTTGCGCTCAGAACGACAACCCAAAATGGCACCCATTGAATATCAGCAATTCACTGAGAGTTTTTGGCCGAGTGTGCAGGTGACTACACCGCGGTGTGGAATGCAGACGTCTCACATTACACACTCCGATGCCATTACTTCCAGTTTGTTACCATAGAAACAAACCAAAAAAGCCCTGCAGCATGTTTGATTTGAGCTGGTTTTAAACGGTGTGACTTCAGTAAGGATGCAAGATTATTACGTCACACTATGATACAGGTCCCAATAAAACCTCGGCGGAATTCCACACATTACTGAAGACGCCATAACGTGCTTCCTCCGGGCCGTTTATACAGCAAAGGCCCTCACACGATTAAAGAAAATCAAGATCCAAAAACAATTATCAACAACCAGTGAGATCAAAAAACAAACAGCTGTCAACAGTCTGCGAGATAAAACAAACCAAAAAAAAAACAACAACAACAAAAAACAATCGTCAACAATCAGTGAGATCAAAAGACAAACAGCCGTCAAAAGTCTGCAAGATAAAACAAAAAACAAAAACAACAACAAAAGCAGGGATCAAACTGGAGGGATCAAAAAACAAACAACTGTCAACAATTGGCAAGATCGGAAAAAAATTGTTTGTTTAGCGAGACATTTGGCGAGATCAATAAAACACAAACAACTGTCAACAATCGGCGAGACTGAAAAACAATAATTGTCAACATTCGGAGGGGTTGAAATGTTTATTTCAACAATTGGCGGGATCGAAAACAAACAATTGTCAACAATCAGAGGGATCAAAAAAACAAAAGTTTTGACAATTGTCAAGATTGAAAAACAACAATTGTCAACATTCGGCGAGATCAATAAAAAACAAACAACCGTCAACAATCGGCAAGACTGAAAAACGACAATTGTCAACAATTGGAGGGATTTAAGTGTTTTTTCAACACTTGGCGGGATCAAAAACAAACAATTTTCAACAATCGCAACATTAAAAACATTCTGTGGTTGTCAACAATTAATGAGATGAAGGTAGTGTGTACATTTTGGCTGTTCTATTTCAGTCTGTTTCTTTTGCTCCTGTGTACAAAATAAAGTAAAAGAAACTTTTTTTCCCCTGAAACCTTGTTGTCGTCGTCACAGATACCACACGCGTGATAAACTGAACAACGCGAACTAATTAAAACCAGTGTGAGTGAAGCCCTGACCTGAAACTGCATGCAGTTACCCCTTTCTGTGCCGGGAGGTAATAAATAGCGTGTCGCGTCGTTCCACCGGACCCTAGAATTTATTTACGGTAGAAGGTAGATCAGTTTATCTTCTGAAATGCAGGAGTTTACATGCAGTTACATGCAGTATTTTGGGTTGGTCTCATACCTGAGACTCCCTGACTGTTCACTCTGCCTAAGACCGACCAAGGGACGGAGCAGCCTGTGGTTCCGGCATGTTTTCTTACTGCTGTTTTTATCGACGGCAAGTATGGTAATCATTCTATCGACCAGCTCCAGTTCTTATGTTCACAAAAGTGCTTTGATATCTTAAAGCAGTTGTTGGTGCAAACTCCACGTGTTCTGCGTCCTGGGTACCAATCACAGCTCAAAGGATTCATTCACGGCATTTTGCTTTATGTACATCTGTAAACTGCCTCGAGTCGCCGATTTGAGTGACAAGAATTTTTTAATTCATCACAGTAATCATTCTTTCTCACGTAAAAGGAAAACACATCACAAGTTAACCTGATTTGTTTTCCACGCTGGCAGAATAAAGTGTAACTGGCTGATCAGTGCAAGACTGATGATGAAGTCAGTGCACGTGATGATGAAACGTTTAAATGAATCCCCAGTAATCCCAGTAAATTTGAGTAAATCCCAGTGAAGTCAGACAGCATGATGGAAATGTTATGAGCTGTTATACTGGAGCACCAAGTGAGTCACGTCCCATCACATACCGTCAGATCACATCTCATCACATTAATCACATTCAATCTTATCGTCAGGTCACATCCCACCGCACATCGTCAGATCAGATCCCATCTCATCACATCACATCGTCAGGTCACATCTCATCACGCCACATCAGATCACATCTCATCACATATCGTCAGATCACATCTCATCACATTCAATCTTATCGTCAGGTCACATTCCACCGCACATCGTCAGATCAGATCTCATCACATATCCTCAGGTCACATCTCATCACGTCACACATCGTCACATCAGATCACATCTCATCACATCACATCGTCAGGTCACATCTCATCACATCTCATCACATATCGTCAGGTCACATCTCATCACATCACATATCGTCAGATCACATCAATCACATTCAATCTTATCGTCAGGTCACATCTCATCACTTCCAATTTCATCGCCAGGTCACATCTCATCACCTCCCACATCATCAGATCACATCATCTGGTCACATCACACTTCGTCAGATCACACCAATCACAATCTCATCGTCAGGTCACGTCTCATCACATCCCATCGCATATCATCAAGTCACATCTCATCACACCCAATCTCATCATCAGGTCACATCCCATCGCATATCGCCAGGTCACATCTCATCACGTCACACATCGTCAAGTCACATCACACTTCATCAGATCACATCCTCTCATCTCATCTCACACTGCCACATCAGATCTCATCTCATCTCATCACCAGATCACATCAATCCGTGCTACTGTAGCTTTACTTCCTCCACCATCTCCCCTGTAAACATCATCATCATCATCATCTTCATCTCCCCATCACTAAATCCTCTCCTTTCACTTAATAACAGTGTTCAGTAGGACAGGCGGAAGGTGTTTCCCTCCTTTAAGTGAGGTCTGAGTGCAGCAGAGGGAGCAGAGAGCACGAGAGGACGAGCTGAAGCCCAGCACCGCCAGGACGTCCATCAGGGCTGCGGATCGTGACGCGGTTCGTGACGCGGTGTGACGCGTCCTGGCGCTGCTGTACTCACCAGTTAGTGTCGGATTTCTCATCCACCACCTCTTTATAAGCGGCTGTGAGCGCCGGGCCGTTTTTACTCAGATTCACCGCCATTTCCACGATAAAAACCACCGAGGACTCAACCGGAGCGGAGCGGAGCGGACACAGCTTCACACTCACTGCACACAACACTCGGGCGCTGGAGAGCTGAGCCACGCCCACCGGAAGCGCTGCCTGCCACGTCATCACGCAGGCTGACGTCAGACTTTACGCTCTCGCCTTAAAAAATAACATGATCAACGAATAAATAAATAAACAAACAAACAAGTAAATAAATAAATGAATAAATAAATGAGCAGGTGGATAGATGAATAAATAAACAAACAAATAAAAAACAATTTATAAAACAAGGAAAAAAATTTAAAAATCATGCTCACGGCATACAAATAAATAAATGACCAAACAGATGAATAGCTAAATAAATAAACAAACAAATAAAAAACAATTTAAAAAACAAGAGAAAAAATGAAAAAATCATGCTCATGGCACAAATAAATAAACAGGTAG
Source organism: Neosilurus hyrtlii (assembly GCA_028564935.1). Taxonomy (NCBI): domain Eukaryota; kingdom Metazoa; phylum Chordata; class Actinopteri; order Siluriformes; family Plotosidae; genus Neosilurus; species Neosilurus hyrtlii. The sequence continues at coordinate 1,186,167 of JAOUQZ010000034.1, forward strand.
ATAGATAAATAAATAAACAAACAAATAAAAAAACAATTTAAAAACAAGGAAAAAAATTAAACATCATGCTCACGGAATAAAAATACATAAATAAATAAACAGATGGATAGATAAATAAATAAATAATAAATAAAGAAAAACACAGTGAGAAATAATAATACAAAAGATGAAAAGGGAACTGTTTCATTCATTTATTTATTTATTTCGTCTGTAATAAAAACTAACTGCTGTTGAAAGAATAAAAATGTCGCTTTTCTTTCTTTCCTATTTTTTCCCCCTAAGACCCGCCTTTTACCTAGAAAACAGCATTGTGATTGGTCAATTCCCAACGCAATATCCTATATTTGGGTAAAATGGAAAGTAGCGCCGCCTAGTGAGCAAATCTGAAGCACTAGTAAAGCAGGGTATGTAAATACATAGTAAAAAACGTCTTATTTAGTGACTGGTTTCATATACACATGAATCAAACGCATGTGTTTCATTATTTGTTTTACATTTAATTTAAATTTACAAAATTTCGTGTTCTAAAATGTGCTGTTTTTGGTTGTTCATTTTTCTCACATTCAAATAGCCATGTTAGGGATGTCATGTCTATACTCTGGGCTACTGTAGGGAAAACACTCCCCTGCAGATGATCAGAAATCATTTCCATCAGATGAAAGGAAACAAAGTCTTGAACACTTTTAGTGTTATCGGGGGTTTATGTATATTACTAACGTGGAACTCCTCCCACACTGCACAATTTTCAAAAATACTAAAAAAAAAAAAGTTAGAAAGTGTTAAGACAGGGGGACAAAGTGGGGACATCAACGCAACAATGTCTGTCAATGAATGATATTTGATCAGCGAGTATTTAAAAATGAGGGCAGTGTCAGACTCCCATTCATGGGCAGGGCCTGGGGGAGGGTGTGGTCCGCCCATCTGATTGGAGATCATTAACATCCCTTTTTTGTGACGTAAAACTTTCTGATGTAGACAAGTACCAAACGGCTGGCTCTACATCACTATCGGGGATTGCAGGATAATTTGATCCACTACATTTTTTTGTCTGTTTACTTTGTCAATATTAACCCCAGCACTGGAATCTGCAGCACCTCCTTAACTGTAATAATTAAGAAAAACGTTCTACTACACCGACACTTCTGTGTTGCGATTTAAAAATTTTGTTAAACCAAACAGGAAGTTAATGTTAGCCTGAGCAAACTTAAGTTTCAAAAGGAAAAAATTTAAGCAAAAAAAAGCAGATTGAGCTTCAAGAATCATAAAACCTTTACCACTGTGATGTAAGAAATGCCTTTAGAACAAAATATTTTTAAGTTTTTTCAGATAAACAAAGACTTTCCAGTAGCACAGACGTTAGCGTTAGCATTCGAATTAGCATTGTCCCTCCAGGGCAAAACCAAAACCAGTAGAAAAGCTTTTCATACATGTGGTGTAATGTGGATTGATTTTTCGCTCGCTTGTAATCACATGGTGGAAATTGAGCGGAAACCGTATCGGCTATCCACAGACCAGGATTCGGACAGGAAGTGAAAAAAAGAAGCTTCCCAAAAGAAATTAGTATTTTACGATTTTATTCACTAATGCCAACATCTCCGAGGTTAGTTTCAGGAGTTCTGAGAGCTTGAGGAGAACGTTGCTCCGGCTAACACAAGGGTTCAGCTCACAACACTTAGCCAAGAGAGATTAGCATGGCTCAGTGTGTGTGTGTGTGTGTGTGTGTGTGTGTGTTCCAAATGTCAGTCTCCTTCCAAAAGTCTTCAGAGGGCAAAAGAAAAAGGTTACAGTACAGTCCTGCTTGTTATACACTGATGGTTAAGGCTAGAATTGACTGGGGTTGACGATGACGGCGATGATGATGATGATGATGATGATGAGAGGAGCGTATTGAAGAAGATCCCTGATAAGGTTGTATGGAGAGTGCAAAGTGTGTCTGTGTTAATCTGTATCCGTTCCAGCGCTGCTCCGAGGTCCGAAACCCAGTCAGAGAGGAACATGTTATGTAGTCATGCCCTGTCACATGACATCACGTAGTTTAGTAGCGATGACAAATAAATAGCAAATAAATAAATAAATACATACATAAATACACACACATACAACAAAATTACAAAACCATGGCGATGACAGAGGCAGTGTTTTCAGGAAGATGCACTTGGAAACTTCCAGGAAAAAAAAAAACATTCATCAGGGAGTTAACACATCAACATCAACATTAATATCAACTTTAAAATAAATAAATGAATACAGGTTAAATCCAGAACTCTAGAAACAATCTCGTCCTTCTAGGACTTTTAGATCCATGTGATCCACACTGACCAAAAATCTGTGCACCCCTCCTTGTACCCATCTCATTCCCTCTTATACCAAGCTCCAGTTTTCTCTGAAGGCTTCCCAGCAGAGCTCTGGAGCATCGCGGTGCGGACTTGTGATTTTTAACCCACGAGAGCGATAGGGAGCAGCTTGGGCACAGATGTTGGGATCTGGAGCTAAAAGGGCTGAGATTGTGCTCAGGGTTCTGGTTTGTCCAGGACATTTGAGTTCTTCCAACAATCTCAAACTTCATAGAGCTATATGATAGCTATATATATCGTATAGATATACCACAGAGCATAGTTTAAACAGAGCCAGTTCTTAGCGTTAAACAGTGGAACACATTAAAAAAATTACATGAAAGCCCTTCTCTTAAAACTACTGATGTATTGGAGTTGAACTCCAATGTCTAGAAGATCCTTCAAAACTCTTCATTCCTGAAAATCCAAAGCTCTCTCCAGGAACCTCTTTCTTCTAAGACTTAATCTGGCAGGTCTACGTCCCTAGGCGTCATAGAGCTGATGATCTGAATGCTCAGGATTCAGTACGGAAGATCGGAGACATTGGAACGTTCTGTTAGTCGTGATACCAGAATTCAAGCAGCAGTGATGAGCGTCAGGAACCTGAACAACGCCCCTTTCTCTCTGCAAATGACACAAGTTTTCACAAAGACGACGTCACCTGCGGTAACCTCATCACGTGTCCTACCAAGCCAATCAACGGAATGGACGCCTTTCGTATTCGCCTACAGGTGAACCCCTGGACTACAACCGATTTTAAGGTTTTGTAGCACCTGATCAAACCTTTCCAGGTCTGGAGATTGGAGTAATATTTAAAAGTATTTCACTCCAGACCTTCTTCATCATCGCCACCATCATCGCCACCATTGAGCGGACTCAAGAGTGAAATAATGCTCATGGTTGAATAAACTGCCCCGTGCACAGTCAGAACAAACTCTTAAACTGCTTATACGGCAACGGGAACAACTTACGCCCGCAACAAGTGGTGGCTCAGTGGTTAAGGTTCTGGGTTACTGGTTAGAAGGTCAGGGGTTCAAGGTCCAGTCTCAACAATCTGCCACTGTTGGGCCCTTTTGTTAGCCCCTTCACCCTCACTGTATAAATGAGATAAAATGTAAGTGCCTCTGGACAAGGGGCATCTGCACGATGCTTTAAATGTAAGCTGCGCCCACTTTCCTACACGTTTACATGGTTACTCTCAATCAGGTGACAAGCAGGAAGCTAGTAGGACACACAGAGGAGATAAACGGACGCTTGCGTATGCAAACAAACAAATAGGAGACCCTGAGAACCTTCCTACCAACGTACAAACCTCTACATTATAGGAACCTTCGGGGGTTTATTAAACTTTTAAAACACAGGAAACAAACCCCAGTCCAGACTCTGTGCCGCTAATACATCAACGACAACATCTACTCTCACTCGATTGCTAAGATAGCTTATATTTATTGTCTATTTGCTACTAAAGATTACACTCTCGCTCGTGTTCACAAAAACAAAAGCATTTTAGATGAAAGAAGGTGGCGTTTGTTCGTATATTCAGCCCTGCTTCAGCTGCGGTATTGCTCCGAGAGGTTTTCAACAAGCAAACGTGCAGAATTTTTATGGACAAACGTACGAATGCTGGCGTCATTCCTCCTGTTCCCGCCCACTAAAACAAATATCCATCTAACTGTATACTGTAATAACATGCACACGTGGTTTCAGAGCTATAAAATCTATGTGCGGTGGTTAATGCGAGAGGATCAGGATGTGGCACGGGTACAGCATGACCACTCTCAACCCTGTCATGCGAAAGATGGGGTAACAAACAAACAAACAAACGAAACCACATAAGAGAATAAAACAGAAGTCATTCCTTGTTATACTGCAACACTTTGCTCATACACGCATTCCAGACGTGTAATAAAATACAATCTGATCACATGGCATGGAACCCGTGGGTCCCATTTAATCCGTCTTGGATTATGCTTGGGGAAAAAAAAAAAAACCAAGAAAAAAATAATTCACCCGTGTTTACATGCACCTTAATACAATATCACGCTGTCGTAGCTATCCAAAACCCCTTCCTTCTCTCAAATTGGGTTTCGGAGAAATCCCGCCCACCAGTTTATCATTGTGATGCAACAGATACAAACCAGAAGGATGAAATTTAATACATGTGATGTGTAAAACCTCACAACCACATCTTTCCCAGAGCTATCTACCCTCTTCTGCATACACAGGCTGAATCCCAATCCCTGTGCCACTTATCATTATTACCAACCGCGATCGTGTAGCTGGTAATGTATTTACGTCTGTGAGTTTGTGCTTTTGTTCTTTTGATCTCATGAACTGCTTGACATATAACATAGCACCTTACTACAAAAGGCTGATACAAGTTTATGAAAAGGTCATTGCAGGTCAAGCTCAAGGTCCATACAATTGCCACCAGTTGTTTATTATGGCGATGGTTCTCTGGTTTCCTTCCACAGTCCAAAAACAAGCACATTAGGCTAACTGGCTGTTCCAAATTGCCCGTAGGTGTGAGTTTGAACGGTTATGTGTTCAGGGTGCCCCCCCCATTGTCCGGAGTTGTCAGAAATAGACTCCAGGGTCCCTGCGACCCTAGTAGAAGGATTAAGCAGTTCGGAAAATAAATGAATGAATGAATAGATTTAATTGGTCACTCACTGAAACTCTGGAGTCCTGTCCTGGATTCTGTAATACAGACATACTGCTTTATTATTATCGTATTATTATTATTATTATTATTATCAAATAATTAACATTCAATAATAAAAATAAAAGCTTGTTCACTAAGTAAATGAAGAAAAGGTTCAAGATGTAGAGGAACTGTTGTGTTGTTAATACTGTAACGGGTTATGAAGCGTACCGTGCCCCTGAGTGTAAACACTGTTAAGAACAATCACACACACACACACACGTTTCACGATATGTACAGAAAATGCACGGAGACAGTCGGTGTGTACGTGAGCGAATCCTGAATCATTGCTTATTCAGCGACCCAAGACAGTGAGAAACCCTCTGAAACAATACGGCACCGTAGTACCAGTCAGTAAATGTCTGATGTCCCGGGTCCTTGGCTGCCCCTAGTGTTTACTGGGCTGTGCGTATTTTCCAGGCGCGGCTTTGAGATAGCGGTGCACAGCCGGCGTGAGGTGGTGTACTCAGGTCTCTCCGTTCTCTGTAGCTCCTCCCAGCCAAAGCGTTGGTGTTGATGTGTATCGACCTCTCCCTTACTCCCTCTCGTTCTCTCTCCCTTCTTCTCATTTGCTCTCCTAGCGTTTAAAAAAAGTTAAAAACAGTTTCCTCCATGTGTTTGTTCGTTCAGTCGCTCACTCGCTCGCTCTTTCGCTGTGCTGTGGTTTGTGCGGGCGTACGCACTCTCCTCACATGGCGTACTTTTGCGTCCATTCTCTTGCTAATCTGTTGTACCTGAGGGGGGGGGGGGGGGGTTTACAAAAAAAAAACTTTTGTTCAATACTAAGACG
>JAOUQZ010000034.1:1197789-1216675 GCA_028564935.1 Neosilurus hyrtlii
AAAATACACACTACAGTTATTGCCAACTCATTCTATACTTGTACGCCTATGAAACAGGAAGTCATAGGTTAAGAATTCCGGAAGGCGCAGGTGAATTAAAACAAGCAAAATATAAATGTGGAGCTGTGTATCACCATCATACCAATTTCTAGAGGAGCCATTAATTAGACAGACAGACAATAGAAAAGGGGAGATGGACAGAGAAACAGAGACAGAAACCGACAGAGAGACTGATTAATATATATATATTGTTAGAGAAAGAGACAGTAAGACAAACAGACTGATAGATAGACAGATAGATAGAGTCAGGTAGCTAGGAGACAGATAAAAACAGACACTAAGAAATAGATGGTCAGATATTTGCATTTATATTTCATCTTATTGCATTTATACTTCATTTATATATATTTCTGTATGCTATATTTTATTTCTATTTTATATATTTTTTTTATTTCATTCTTAACATTTTTATATCTATATTGACTTTAACTATAAAGTCCTTTAAATAGTTATTGTTATTTTCTTCTTGTTACAGTTTTTATTCTTCAATTTTTAGGACAGTCGTAACAAGCGTTTTACTACATATTGTACTGTGTATGATTTTGTACGTGACAAAAAATAAATAAAAAATAAAATTGAAAAACTGAAATTGAAATTGAGATGGTCAGATAGCTAGAAAGAAAGAGAGACTGACAGAATCTTATTTGAAGCAATTAAAGCTGGGTATTATCACAGGAATCCTGATTCAATTCTGATTCATAAGTTGATGAATTGATTCTGTCTGATGTGATTCCACTCCAGTTTTATTATCAGTTCAGTAGGAATGGGATACGACATCTGCTCATTAGGTTGTGACATAATAACTCATCGTTTCATCATGTTGCAGTCCCGCAGTGCCGTGTCCTTCTTATTTAAACAGATCCGAGTCCAAAAAAAATCCCTTTATTATTTATTCTTTAATATTCTTGCTCATGAAATTTTTAATTTTTTTAATCAATTTTTACACTTTTTCAGATACTAATTCACAACATTTTTTTAACAAATAATTTTTTCTGTGTTCTTATATAAATAATGTATACAGACTTCATACAAATAAATTATTCATTCATTCTCTAAATCACTTAATCCACATTAGGGCTGCAGGGAGGCAGGCGCCCATCTCAGCCGACTCGGGGCGATAAAAAAAGTTCCTACATAAATAAATTTTTTAAAAAAGCACATATCTTTTATTAATACAGGTGCATGTTTCCTGATGTATATATTTATATACATTACATCCGATGTGTTCAAGGTTCAAATTTTACACGCTGTATATTTTAAGTCTATTTATAATAAATATTTCTATATAAAGAAAGACATTTGAGACTTTTTTTCAGTGGCTGGGAATCAGGAGATAATATCACTTATCATATCATATGTCTTTCTTGAATCAATATCTGTACCAAAAACCCTCATCAAGTCTGAGCTTAATATAAACATCATAATAAACACAGGATGGTAGAAAATCCTGGGCATGGATGGATTTTCAGACATCACAGCATTGTGTGTGTGTGTGTTTTTCTTTAAATCATTATGTTAAATAAAGATGTGAATGTGGGGGAACGGTGTAATTTAGGTGTTAGGTGATGGGAACAGTGTGGTGAATCTGTTAAAAATACCCCTCACTGTCCCACTGGCCCTGTTTGTACAGCCTTATAAGGCCGCGTCGACATTGAGCGCAGGACCTCAGTACGCATGCGCGCACACTCACCATTCACTCCCATTCACAAGCAGCCAATTTATTATTATTATTATTATTAATACTACTATTAATATTTTCTTGTTAGCATCTCGCTGTCTTTTTAAACAGGTTAAATCAACAGATAAGGAAATTAAGTGAAAGCAGTCAGCATCCTGTGGGTGTGTAAAATAATAATAATAATAATAATAATAAAGGATAAATATCAAGGTAAGATGATGAAAATGATCTGATGTACATTAGGCATAATTTTTTACATATTTTATATATTTTTATACCAACAAACTAAGGAAATATATTACCATTTGAGAAAAAAATGTAATTATCTGCCTGCATTCATGAAAAAATATTAATAAACCAAAACAATAAAATATTTTTTTCATTTATACATGTCTTTTTATTAAATTTAGGGGGGGTGAAATCCAGAATTTAAAAATCAACAATGCCGGCCATGAGCAGTTACTCACCTTCTGGATCCTTTTCAACGCCATTTGCCTGTTTTTTATTGTTAGCTAGCTGTCGCCCTCGCTGTCTCCGCTGCACTTCGGCTTATTAAAGCGGTATTGTGTTTCTCCAGGCTGCAAAAACACCTCGACAAGAGCACAGGTCATAAAATTTATTCAGTTTCACAATAACGACACACAACGGCTTGAGTAATTCTTAACCCCCTTCTCAAACCTCCACTGACAGCTTTGCCTAGCTACGAGCTACTGCTCTCGCGATACTACGCGGCAACAAGGCCCTCTGTGATTTCCCTCGCGAGATTTCAGGATGACGGGAAATGTAGTTTTGCGAGTCCTGAAACCCGGAAGTGTTTGACTCACTAACAACAAAATGTGAGTTTTTTTTAAAGAACTAGCGATTTAACTCACTTATCTCACTCTGAATTAAATCTGTACGTTTGTTGTGTCGTGTAATATGAATTTTATTCTCAATCACCAGAAACATCGTTTAATATTATTTAATATTTTTGTCTCAGCAAGAAGGTCCTAGGTTCGAGTCCCAGCCTTGGGTGTTTTCGTGTGTGGAGTTTGCATGCATGTTCTCCCAGTACTTGCGTGGGTTTCCTCCTGGTACTCTGGTTTCCTCTAAATGTCCGAAACGCACTAGGCTAACCGGCTGTTTGTAGTTTGCATGCATGTTCTCTTCATACTTGCGTGGGTTTCCTCCTGGTACTCTGGTTTCCTCTAAATGTCCGAAACGCACTAGGCTAACCGGCTGTTTGTAGTTTGCATGCATGTTCTCTCCGTACTTGCATGGGTTTCCTCCTGGTACTCCGGTTTCCTCCAACAGTCCGAAGCGCACTAGGCTAACTGGCTGTTTGTAGTTTGCATGCATGTTCTCTCCGTACTTGCATGGGTTTCCTCCTGGTACTCCGGTTTCCTCCAATAGTCCGAAGCGCACTAGGCTAACGGGCTGTTTGTAGTTTGCATGCATGTTCTTTCCGTACTTGAGTGGGTTTCCTCCTGGTATTCCGGTTTCCTCCAACAGTCCGAAACGCACCAGGCTAACCAGCTGTTTGTAGTTTGCATGCATGTTCTCTTCATACTTGAGTGGGTTTCCTCCTGGTACTCCGGTTTCCTCCAACAGTCCGAAACGCACTAGGCTAACCAGCTGTTTGTAGTTTGCATGCATGTTCTCTCCATACTTGAGTGGGTTTCCTCCTGGTACTCCGGTTTCCTCCAACAGTCTGAAGGGCACTAGGCTAACCGGCTTTTTGTAGTTTGCATGCATGTTCTCTCCGTACTTGAGTGGGTTTCCTCCTGGTATTCCAGTTTCCTCCAACAGTCCGAAGTGCACCAGGCTAACCAGCTGTTTCAAGTTGCCTCTAGGTGTGAGTGTAAATGATTTTGTGTGGGCTGGCCCTGTGATGGTCTGGCGAGACGTTTAGGGTGTACCTCGTCTTCGCCCAGTGTTGGTTGAGATAGGCTCCGGCCTCCCCGTGACCCTAATAGGATTAAGCAAATGAGTGAGCGAGTGAGTGTAGTAGTGTACCTGCCCCACAAGATGGCGCCGTCGGGTCTCTTTTTCAAGACTTAAAACATGGCCTGGGTGCCAAACCACAAACACACTGGTTACCATTGTTACCACAGGGAGAGGGGACCATTTGCACAATTTTGAAATACTGTTTAGTTTCTGGAGACTGAAAGTGAACTTCAGATCCCAGGTCCCTACTGGGCATTTAGTGCACTACATTAAAGAGACTTTATTTCACAGCACAAGCAGTGAGTGCGCTGATATAACAAACTAATCAATAAGAGAGGGAGAAGATTCAGATTTGGGGATATGAACTGCAACCAGTGCAAGAAAGAATGTTTATAAAAAATATTAAAGAAAGGTGGGGAAAAAGTTAAATGTGTTTATACCAGTAAATTCTTTTAGATAAATAAATACATTTCATATTACTGTCTGTATTGCTTTTTTTTAATATGGTCTATATTTCATGTTTTTTTATGTCATATTTTCATTCTTTTATACTGTAGCTAGCAAATGCAACTACATTTTGTTCTGTATATACCTGTATTTCTGAATGACAATAAAGTCTAAGTCTAAATACATGTATTTATTTATTTCTTTATTAATGAATTCATGTGCTGGGCTCGTGATCTAGAGGTCATGGGTTCAAATCCCCGTTAGACCCTCACAGTGCTAAGATACTGGAAAGGAAATCTGTGATGGACTTATGTCCCACCCAGGAGGAGCTGAACTCTTCGTCGCTTCGTGCTACAGAAACTGGGATGAGTTCCGGCTCTAATGAGCCATTAGGCTCGAGGTGTAAAACACCCAACAGATTTATTAAACTAATATATTATTTTAGATTTTAGATATTTGATATTAGATTTAAAAAGAAAATAGTATTTTTTAAAAGTAATTTATGAATAACATGGATGGAAAATCCATCCATTATCTGTACCACATATCTGTCAGGGTCGTGGGAGAAGCCGGAGCCAATCCCAGCGGACTCTGGTGGGAGGCGGGGTTACACCCTGAACAGGTCAGCAGTCTATTACAGGAGTAACACAGACACAAACAGCCATTCACACCTTCATTCACACCTATGGGTAGATAGAGTATATAGAGTAGCCAGTTGACATCTTATGCAGGTTTTTGGCATGCAGGAGGAAACCTGAGTCCCCAGAGGAAGCACACTCAAGTTCAGGGGAAAACACACAATAGGCCATTGTTGGCTTTGAGATATGAACGCAGAACGCTCTTGGTGTGAGGCGGGCGTGCTAATCAATGATGCGATATTTAATGAAACGTGTAGATGAACAAGTGATGAAGAACGTTCATGACTTCGAGCTGGGTGTGGCCTGTCCAGCATTTTTATAGTTCACGAGAGCTGATAGTTGCTAGTGTACAGCTTTTAATGCTAATTAGCCAAAAACAAAAGATAACTAGCATTGTTGGCAGATTAGCAAAGCTAGCGAATAAACTGTACCACCTGCGTACGTCAGTGATTTCTTCAGCATTGCTTCCTTCCGGGCATTGTATCCTCTTTGTATTGTCTTTATTAAGAGGTTATAATGGGGTGAGAAGGTTATATGGTTTTAAGATTATTTAGAATTGTGAGCCGTAGCACTATATGTGGCATAGGATTGGTCTGAGGAAATATTGTACAACGGATGACTTAGTCGGGCGTCACAGTGGTGAGGTGGTTTGCACGTCTGCCTCTCGGCTGCAAGATCCTGGGTTCGAGTCCCGGGCTCGGAGAGAGGTGGACCCCGCCTTTGCTCAGTGTCGACCGAGCTAGGCTCCAGCCGCCCACGACCCTAGTAGTGGAATTAAGCAGGTTGGCGGCGGCAGCTTTACTGAGTCATGTCTAATCAGACGTCGTTTGTGGAAGAAATCGAGTACGCTATGAAAACCTTTCCGTGTTGCGTTTTTAGCATGCTACTGCAAATGTAGGGTTTGAAAGCCAGCGTTTTTTTACATTTGGAAGACACTCTCGACGCTTTGCAATTTAATAGAGCAGGTTTTTGAGGGCTTAGGAACTTAAAGTGGCCTCTTTAACGAATCCTGAGTGAACCCAGGTGCTTTCATTCCCGTGTCGTCTCTGGTAATGAGAGCAGAGGATCATTGTTTAGCGCTTACTGAGAGTGGAGACTTATCGCACGCTGCCCTGAGGTGAAACAAAATGCCTGCTCTGCTGAAGGAAAAGAACGGCGTCTCGTGTTTGCGTCCGTATTGGACGTATTGGACCTCTTCTTCGTTTTTTAACAGACAACTGAATCTTCCACTCTGAACCATTTTAACTCCTCGACCCGATCAGCGCATCGCTCCTGAATTCACAAGCAGGCGATTTCAGAGGTCAAATCAGCACATTTTCCGAATAAGGTGTGCGTGTGTGTGTGTGAGTGTTGTGTGTGAGTGTGTGCATGTGTGTGAGATAGCGGCGATGCTGCGCTCTCTCTCCATTTCATTATCTATTTATTGACGTGGAGCAGGCAGTAAAGCAGGCCTGATTGTGCTGGCGAGTGCTCCGGCATTGTGCTCGCCCTATTCATGTGCGAGTCAGCTGGCTGCTCGGGTTTCTGCGTGGCCCTTGTGTCTCAGTGCGTGCTTCTCATGAGCTTCCCTTTCTACGCCTTAAACAAGGCCAGGAAGAGAGAGAGAGGAGAGAGAGAGAGAGAGAGAAGAGAGAGAGAGAGAGTCCATTCTGCTCGCCTTCATGAATGGCCGGCACTGTTCGCTGCTCTTAAATGGCTTGCTTCAGTGTCAGGTTGGTGGAGCCTCTCATCAGCATGACGCTGAGAAAAGGAACGTTTTCTTCTTCGTCGTCTTCTTTTTTCCCTCCCCTCTCTCTTTTGGAAGACCTAGAGATTCCTAGAGATAATATGCTATTGTTGGGAAGGAAGGGGGAAGAGATTCGACCCTGAGATTTCAATGACTGCACTGTCCTGTGGACGTGGCCTGGGGAAGCAGGGAGCTCGCGTGGGCACGGCGCCCACTTCCAGTGCCACTACGACAGGCACAATGTGGAACCTTAATGCAAACATACAGCAGTTGGTTCAAGCAGGAATATAATTCATTACAAAACAGATCTCTGAGGTTGTATGTTGTTTATATACGTGTATACATGTACATGAACATCGTTCAGCCCTGTGCTCGAAAAACAGCTACAAATCCCTTGTTTATGTTAATACACTCACTCTGATATATTAGTGTTTCCATAGCAATAGATCATTATTAACTTTTATCATTAACTTTAATAAGCTTAACTTAAAGTATGTACAATTTTACTCAAACTTAACTTTTTAATCTTAACTGCATTAACTGAAACTTTACTAACTTTACCCTAAACCGGATTGACTTTGATTTCATTTCATCAAGATTAACTTAAAATGTATTAACATTTCCCATATGATCATTTAAACTTCAACATAAACATTATTAACTTTAATTTAAACTTCATTATCTCACACTTTATTAATTATAAATCACATTTAAAGTTTAACCTTCACTTTAAAAACTTTATTTACATTGAATTGAACCTAAATTGTATTTACATGAGCCTTAACTTCTTTATTCTAACTTAAAGTAAAAAAAATTAACTAACTTTATTCACTTTAAATTTCACTTCAACTTTAGGCACATTAGCTTTAACTAACATCAACTTCAAATTATTCCCTTTTTTAATTAAACTTAACTTTTATTAACTTTAAGGTCTGTTGCATTGACTATGATTTGAATTTCATAAAGTTTAACTAAAATGTATTAACATTACCCATAAAAGCATTTAAACTTTATCATCGTCAACATAAACATTATTAACTTTAATTTAAACTTAATTACCTTGCAGTGTTAATCATAATAATGATTCAACCTACACTTTAATTTCTTTAAATGAAATGTTATTACCTTAAACTTTACATTTTTACATTAAGTTCAACTTAAATTTGATTTACTTAAAATTTATATTTAAGTTTATTTACATGAACTTTATTTACATTATCTTTAACTTGATTTAAATGAACTTTATTCCATTTAACAATAACTTCAAATGTATTGTCTTTATATTAAACGTAAACTTTATCAACTTACACTTTAACCACATTAGCTTAACTTTTTAACTTTAACTTTGCTCAGTTTACATTTAAATGAAACTTTATTAACTGTAATTTAATCTTTAACCTGTTTAATCCTGACTTTTCTTTTACGGATTTGAGTTTTAATGCTTTTCATTGATTTATTTAAAAATTATTTGTATTTTATTTCCTTGCTGTTTGGATTGACCTGATGTTAAAACTTTGGTTTGGAATTGTGGTAAATAAATAAAGGTAAAGACTTGGTTTTAAAGGAGAGAGAGAGAGAGAGAGAGAGAGAGAGAGAGAGAGAGAGAGGGTGTTGTGGGAACTAAAGTTTCACACTGCTTTAAGGTAAGTGAGAACAGGAACTCATCCACAACGTTACCCGTTTTATTTCCTTGTGCTTAACGCCATTTAACCAATAAACTAATTTATTATGTCAGATTATTGTAATGGGTTAAAATTCTCAGACATGGCTGTGATTTAAACATGAAAACATCCAACGTATTTACGAACACAGAACGATAACTGCTGAGCTCCATGGCTTTACAGTTCAGAAAATTAGATCGTCTGTAACATGATTAGTGTCGTGTCTGGCAAGCGAAGAATGAACTCTGAGAAACGAAAACAAAAAAAAACAAAAAACAAAAACAGGTCAGTGTGCTGAAAGAAAATGCAACTGTGTAATGTATATAAAAGTAAGCAGATTCTTCTGGGTGGAATGAGTAAAGTGTTTGAAATCTGATTACAGAGTCCAGACGCTTTTCAATTGGTTAATATCGGCGCAGTGAGTTCAGGCGAATTCTAAAAGGATAGCAGTTTGACTTCCAGCGACAATCCCTGAGCTTTAAGGTTGAGTTACACTTAAGCTCCATTTGGAAAGGATTCATTTTTACAAAAGTAATAATTACGCTCTATCTGATCTCTTAGACAAAAGACGAGTTGGAGTTTTTGAAGAGCTTTCAGTTCGAGAGCACCGTGTGTGTGTGTGTGTGTGTGTGTGTGTGTGTGTGTGTGTGTGTGCATTAGGGGAGGAGGGCAGTAAAATTAGAGAGACTCTCTCACACTCTGCTTTCCCCCGTGTTGGATTACCGTGAACGTGCTGCGGTATTTCAGGGTGTCCACTTTCACCGCTGGCTGCCCCCAGGCCTTGGAGTGATGTATGAGTGCTAGTGTGTGTGTGTGTGTGTGTGTGTGTGAGGGTCAGAACTTTGCCCTGGAGTGACATTGCACTAAGAAGAACCCTATCTTGTGTGCTATAAAGCAACCATAGTCTTCCCATGAAACAAAAAACACAATCATGCTTGTGCTCCTGTGTGTGAGTGTGTGTGTGTGTGTGTGTGTTTGTTCACTTTTTACAATGCTCCCAACTCTCATAAAAGACAGAATTCACAGTGTAGTGATCCTTTACATCGACCCAGTTGTAGTGAAATGATTGTGAGGTTCTCCAGCGCCGCATGCCGTCAGCTTGCCTTCCCAGCACCGAGCGTTTACACCTCTTTAAACGCCGCACACATGTTCGCAATCATCTCAAATGGCCTCTGCTGGCAAAGGCGTCTGAATGATCCAATTAAAGCCCTTTACAGTGCAGACAGTGTGTTTAACTCTCGCAGCACACTCTCGCACTCGGCTCGCGTCCCAAACACCACGACCAGGAGCCTCAAATTAACTTCGAGGCTCAGCGGCCACTGAGGAGGCGTCGTCCTCCAAATTCAATTATCGCTCGGCGTTTTTTACTGCGACGTAAAACAAAACATTACAGCCACAAAACTGTCAACTTCATCAGCAGCAGGAATAAAAATTAGCCAAAAGATATCAAATTGTACGAGATAGAAGCTACATCGTACACAAATATTTATCTGTTGATTCATTTTCTTAGCCACTTACACCCTGGACAGCTCACAGGACACAACCATTCACACTCACTCCCACTCTCACACCTAGGGATGGTTTGGAATAACCACTTAGTCTACTGCGCATGTTTTTGAAGTGTGGGAGGAAACCAGAATACCCAGAGGAAACCCGTGCAAGCATGGGGAGAACATGCAAACTCCATACAGAAGTGCTCAGGAACGGGAATCGAACCCAAGCCTTCTTGCTGTGAGGCAGATGTGGTAACCACTGCACCACCAAGCCGCCCACAATTATTTAAAATAATCATCAAACTTAATATAACAAAAGGAAGAAAACACTTCAGGGTGAGACGTTATAGGAAAATAATCAATGACAATAAAGTGGTATCAGAGCAACAAGTCAATGCAGTGAATAAAATTTAATAGTATATACTACATACGAATGCTGCAATCTGATTGGTCCACTACCACTGGATAATTGATATTGTCCACCTTGCAAACCACTGATGATTCTTGAGTCAAAATGGCGAACAAAAACTCACGGCTTGAGACGATCATAGATTCTGAAATCCCAGAAATTCAACTAAATGCTGTCGCAAAAAATATGATGAAAGCAAAGCAATATGGCCATCGTGTTATTCTTGCTCGGTGAGGGCGTTTCTGTGTGGAGTTTGCATGTTCTTCCAGTGGCTGATTGGCTGTTCCAAATCACCCATAGGTGTGAGTGCGAGTGTGAACGATTGTGTATGTGTTTGCCCTGCGATGGTCTGGCGAGCTGTCCAGGGTGCACCCAGAGTCAGCCGAGATGGGTGCTAGCATCACCGTGACCCTAATTAGGATTAAGCAGCTTAGAAAATTAATGAATAAATATTTTTAAACTCATTGTAGAGCTTTCACAAAGATGATTTCGTGTTGTAGTTCCATGTGTAGTGTCCTCTGATTCCCACAACACCCTGTGGCTCAATTCGCGTATTTGCATATGTATTCTAGCTATTTTGAGTGTATAAGTACAGGTATGCAGTATACGGTTAGTACTCTGTAATCCTCCCGCTTTTGGACATGTATTGATGGGGCGGGGATTTCAAACTTTGTAAAAATGGTGTCCGAAGACAACTGGGACCCAAAAAAGTAAATTTAATCATAATTAATTATAAAAAGAGGTGAGCAAATTTTGATTTAAGTTACTGCATACGGTGTGTATAGTTACTATATCACAGGATACTAACAGAGGTGAGATGATTCGGAAACAGCATCTGTCATGTCACTAATTCCAAAGTACACATCTGTTCCAGTTCATTATCAAACCTGTTTACTACAGTTACTGCGGTTCTGATTCTAGCTCTGGGTTTCTGGTTACTGATTACTGTGCTACGTTGTTCACTTTGCTTGCTCATCGCCTGATTTCCGCCTGTTTAGGGGGCATGATTCTGCCATCAAGTGTACACCATTTGTAGCTCTATTTCCACTTGCATCCAGTAAAAGTCATGAAGAACACCCCTCATGTCCAGCTTCTCATCTACATGTAACAGCCACCTCCCTATTTACAGAATGATGTCAAACCAACATGGCTGCTCAGACTGGGAATAGTATTATTATATCACGTAATGATTATTAACTACCTCTTTATATGAACTTTAGATGGGACTCGATCTATTTAAATCTATAACGCTTTAATCACTGTTTTATAAAGAAAATCATCTTCGTTAAGAGTTCTCTTTAATGTTAGCCGAATAGCATGTTGCTAATGCTGCTTGCCACCATGCACTGTTGCTCCTGTGGTGCGATTTCAGCCCAAAATGTTGCACGAAACAAAATGTATACTTGTAGAACGACAGAATTACAAGCCCCTCAGGGCTGTTATTTTAGACGTGTATGAGCGTTACCTTCTCTGAAAGCACGAGCACAAGACACACTGCACGTTAAACAACCCGAAGAATGAAATGACATTGTTACGTCTCGGACTTTACCACTTATAAGGCAGCGTTAGGGTGTGCGCTGTACTGGGAACATGTCTGTGTACTCTTAAAACAACCGGGTGCCTACTCCATCTCTATAGAGTGACTTGTAAATGGTGGCGTTACGTTATTAAGGTGTATGTTAGAGAGAATCAGGCCACGACTCGTCCCTGATTCGATTACGTGTTCACACACAGGCTGGTTCTCATGTTTATGATGTGCTCAGCAGCTTCTAGGCACAATCTCAGCCTGTGTGAGAGCCAAGCCAATGAAGGACGCCTATTATTCTCGCCGCAGTCATGCCTTCCTTGGCGAGCCATTTCCTTTAGCGCTGATTTAATTCTGTTTGCGCATGCTGTGTGTCTAAGTGTCCGTGTGTCCGTGTGCAAGGCGAGTTCATGAACCTTTTGTCTTGTCAAAGGCTGGATTGATGTTGAGCAGTCGTCGCAGACAGATGGCATTCCTACTCACACACAAACACACACACACACACACACACACACACACGCACACACACACACTGACACACAAAAACAATTTCAATTCAATGCACATTTTCATATTAACCCAGGAAATCAAATGCATAATAATCAAGATTGTGGATCTAAATTGGTCAGCTGAGTTTCATTTCTACTCCATCAGGCGTGTATCATTTTAAACAACGCCAGCGAACGTTTATCCGCTCTCACGATTTGATAAAATCTACCTTCAATGGCTCCAGGGCTTGGAGGTTATGGCATAGTGGTTAGAACGTCCGTCTCACAGCAAGAAGGTCCTGGATTCGAGTCCAGGGCTCAGCGAGGTGGTTTCTGTGTGGAGTTTTGCATGCTCTCCCTGTGCTTGTGTGGGTTTCCTCCAGGTACTCCGGTTTCCTCATGCAGTCCAAAAACATGCACGTTAGGCTAACTGATGGTTCCAAATTGCCCCCCAGGTATGATTGTGAATGCTTGTGTGTGGGTTTTTGGGCCTGCGATGGACTGGTGAGCTGTTCAGGGTGTACCCTGCCTTCGCCCTGAGTCGGCTGAGATAGGCTCCAGTCTCCATGTGTCTCAAATAGGATTAAGCGGGTCACCAAATCAAGACGTGAATACTAATAATAACAAAGATAATACAAAATCATTTTGAATTATTATCTAGTCTGGTAGATATCAATTAGTTTTAATTGTGAGTGTGAGTGTGAATGGTTAGGGTGTGGTGCCCTGCGATGGTCTGGCGAGCTGTTCTGGATGTACCCCGCCTTAGGCTGAGATAGGCTCCAGCCTTCCGGTGGCCCTTGTAGGATTAAGCGGTTCGACAAATGAGTGAATAAGTGAGAGATCAATATTCCTGAAATATTACCTGATATATTTTATTTATAATTAATTACAAATAAAAATTAATGATTTTACGACCGGATATGATTTGGTGACCTAATAAACACATCTTGATTGTTTTGTTCCCCCTGATTTTTTTTCCCTTTATTCAAAATTTGCAGCAAAGACTTTTTAAATATTTTTTGAAAATGTTCCTCATTCAATTATGCCCAAATAAGGCATTAATGTTCCACCCTCACATAGCCCAAAACCCCCAACAACAACAGGGTGCCAAAACTTTTGCGGCTCACTGTGTTTGCTGTTTTCTCATCATGCCTTATGATGGAATACAAACCCATGATATACGCTGGTGAAAAAAATACTCATAATGGACGGTGCTGGTGTAATAATATCCTGCCATACCTCGTTTTTCACTGCGTTTACAACAAATTTACGAGCGTCATGAATACATCGTAAAACGTTACGATTATGTTACAGCAGGCGGATTCAAAACAAACTGATTCAGACTCGGTATCTTTAAAATCAAACAATGATCAAAGTGTCATTGACTTTAGCACGTTAGCATTAGATTAGCATGGAGGGTTGAGAGGGGTAAATTGAGTTACAGCTTTTTCGTGGGATCTCAGAGTCTCTGTGGTGCCCTGAAGCATGCTGGGAGTTGCGGTTCCTCTCCACACATGAGTCAACATTATAAAGCTCTCGCATAAACAGCGCTGTTGAGCTTTAACAGGCACTAGGATCACCTCTCCCCGAAGCACTTAATTGTCTTAATTGGGTCTCGGGACTGATTTAGTGGTAGGGGGTCGCACTCTAACAACTCCTCACTTCCCTTGTTTTGCCTGCTTTTTTTACGAGGGTCAATCTCGGTGAGACTCAGAGTAACTGCGGTGTTCTGGCGTGTCAGGAATTGTCCTTGTGGCTGTACCCCCCACCCCCACCCTGTTGCTGATTATTCATCATAGTTTCCCTGAGTGCATGCTTTCCAACATCGCTTTAAGTAGGAAAAGGGATTAAAAAGCAGGTTAATGCGGTTAAAGCTGCTGTAATTAGTTTCATTTAAAAACATGGCCCCGAAATTCAGTTTATCAAGTGAAAGAATCTTGATTGTGTTTTTTTAGTGATGAGGAATAAAATATAAGGGACGGTTAACTACATTTGTTTAATAGAATTAATGAGTAACATATTACATACATACTTTGCAGTGGTGGCCACATGGGGGGCAGAGGTGGCCCGGTGGTAGGGTGCTGGATTACTGATCTCAGGGTCGGGGTTCGAGCCCCACTATCAAATGCTGGATGTCAATGCTGTTATTAAGTCTTTCCATCATCAGTCGTTGCTTTTTTGTCTCTCTTGAAGTTTACTCATTCATTCATTTGCTGAACCGCTCAATCCTTCTAGGGAAGCCTATCTCAGCCAATTCTCGGAAAAGGCGAGCTTCACCCTGTACAGGTCACCAATCCATTTCAGATCCAACACACACATACACACAGACACACACACACACACACACACAGAACCATTCAAACTCACATTCGCACCTAGGGACAATTTAAAACAGGCAATTAATTTAGTTTGTGAGAGGAAACAAGAGTACCCAAAGGAGACCTACACAAGCACAGGGAGAACATACAAACTACATGTAGAAATGCCCTAGACGAGCCTGGGACTCGAACCCAGGACCTTATTGCTATGAGGCGGACATGCTAACCCCTACACCACCATGCGTCCTGCTTTATAAACTATTGACAGGTAATTTTGCTTTTTTCTAGGGATTAACACGACGTTTACACTTTGTGATCGGTGATGGGGACCATCGTTGCACAGATTTATCCAGTGCCGGCCACGCCCATTTTAAACCCTAACAGCCCCACCCACTTTACTTCAACAGGTGTTATAAATGCTATTAAAATGAATGTAACCATTGCAAAGTATAAATGCACAACACACACACACACACACACACCTGTAATGCTGCTACACCACAATATTACTGGTAACAAATGTATTTATATGAATGATCACGTACAGGTTTAATAAGGGTTTAACACCATGCTAATAATATTTGCTTTTTCGCTAATAAACTACAGATACTAAAATCATATTTGTGACAAACGCTACTTTGCTAGTTACCTGCTAATTTTCTAAAGTCAGTCATGAACAAAATATATGATGGTAACATAGTATTTGGACAGATGTTAGATAAATTTTCTCAACAACCTTCAATTAATTCAAGCTAAGTTTCTGCCACTAGTTAGCCAATAGAGATGGCAGGAGATATTCTCATTTACATACTCATGCATATTCATAAGGCAACACCTTTCAACCTCATTTTTAATGAGTTGAAAGGTGTTGAGATTCTCTGATTTAAAGTCTGGTTACATTTAAACCTCTAAACACTTCCTGGTCTACACAGACTTTTATTTATGTTATGTTTATGTTGTTGAAATATCACATTAAGGAAAGTTTTGAAATGTTTATAGGATTTTATTTAACGGCAGTATTACAGGAAAATGGCAGAAAATTCAGAAACCAAAAACCGCTTCAGATTCCGTGGCTCAAGTAAGAGTCACAATCGATATGTTTAACAATTTACATTTATAACCGAGAAAGTAAAATATTTTTATCTGCCTGTAAAAAAACAGCCACAGCGGGCTGAGCTATTAACGAGCTAACGTTTTGCTGATGGAGCGATATCCCCATGCTGTAAAGTGAGGAATATGAGAGTTTGAGGTAATTGAAAAGTAAAAGAGATTGTGTGTGTATTTGTGTGTTTGTTCAAGACGTGCCATGAGGTGTGCTTGTGTGTGTTTGTGTGTGTGTGTGTGTGTGTGAGAGAGAGAGAGAGAGAGAGAGAAAGAATGAGTGTGTGTGTGAGAGAGAGAGAGAGAAATAAAAGGGAGAGGGAGAAAAAACACAGAAAGTGTGTGTGTGTGTGAAAGAGAGAGAGAGAGAGAGAATGAGACAAAAGGGAGAGGGAGAAAAAACCCAGAAAGTGTGTGTGTGTGTGTGTGTGTGTGTGAGAGAGAGAGAGAGAGAGAGAGACAGAATGTGTGTGTGTGTGTGTGTGTGTGTGTGAGTGAGAGAGAGAGAGAGAGAGAGAAAGAATGTGTGTTTGTGAGAGAGAGAAAGAGAGAGAGAGAGAGATTGTGGACAGAGAGAATGAGAAAGACAGAAATGTAGAAACGGATAGCTAAGGAAAGAAAGAGACAAAAGAGAGTGAGACAGAGAGATAGACAGATAGAGAAAGAGGAGAGGCGTGAGTTGAGAAGTCCAGACTAAACAGGACATTTAAGGAAACTTTTAACACCTTTCAGACTCATAAAGAGGCCCATTGTCCTGTACAGCATTACATCATAAAATAATTATATTCTCTCTCTCTCTCTCTAGTCTCTCGTTGTCTATCTCTCTCTCTCTCCTTCTGCTGCAACTGGCAGGCAAAACAAGCTTTTAAAAAAACACATAACGAAACATTTCATTAGAGAGAATCATGGAAAACTTTATCTGAAACAAACCATACAGCAATACCCCATACTCTTTTTATTTAAGACTTAATAATATTAGTGTTGATGGTACGGTTTTGTCATCCTCACAGCAAGAAGGTCCTGGGTTCAAGTCCAGGGCTCGGCGGGGGGGTTTCTGTGTGGAGTTCGCATGTTCTCCCCGTTCTTGCATGGGTTTCCTCAAAGATTTATGGCGTAAGAGCAGCTGTAGATGAATGCTGCAATATCAGCCATCTCTTTTTTTTTTTCCAGGGCAGCTTCTTTCTCTTCGTGTCACCTCTGCATGATAAGAAGTGTGAAACAAAGCTGGTGTGGGCGGAGGTTTTTGTTCCAACCATGCAGCAGAAACACCTGAATTTACTGAAAATTGAGATCGACTGATTAAACAGGTGGAATCAGGTGCAGCTCCTGCTTGATTGGAAAGACAACCTTTCTGAGATAAGATTAAACACACCCCTGTCCTCGATAGCAGTATTTCATGTGAAAAAGAAGTACATCCCATGGAAAAACTGATCAAGTATGTGAACAAAAATACAAGTGAAATCAGTATTAATGATCTGGCTTTATGTTTTCTATTGAAGTTAAACCAACACTAGTTTCTGAGTAACAAGTTTTTATATAAAGCTAATTTGGGAGTTTCTCTGATGTCTATGATCTAGTTTTGAAATTACCCTGTTTTCTATAAAAGAAGGTCCTGCGTTCGATTTCTGGGATCGGGGTTATTCTGTGTGGAGTTTGCATGTTGTCCCTGTACTTGTGCTGGTTTCCTCTGGGTACTCCAGTTTCCTTCCACTGTCAAATAAATATGCACAGCAGGCTAACTGGCTGTTGAAAATTGCCCCTAGGTGTGAGAGTGAATGGTTGTACTTGTGTTGGCCCCGCAATGGCCTGGCGAGCTAAACAGGGTGTTCCCTGCCCTCGCTCAGAGTCAGATGAGATGGGCACTGGCTTCCCCGTGACCCTAATTAGGATAAAGCGTATTAGAAAATGAATAAATGATGAATAAACAGACGTCTTCTATAATGCTCAATTTTAAGTTACTCTGCTTTATATAATGCTAGTTTTGAGTTAGCCTTGTGTGTATAAGGCTAATTTTTGTTATCCTTGTTTTCATAATGCTCAATTTTAAGTTACTTTGCTTAATACTATGCTAGTTTGAGAGTTAGCCTTGAGTCTATAATGCAAAGTTTTAAGTTATCCTTGTTTCTATAATGCTCAATTTTAAGTTACTCTGCTTTATATAATGCTAGTTTTGAGTTAGCCTTGTATCTATAATGCAACTTTTTAAGTTATCCTTGTTTTCATAATGCTCAATTTTAAATTACTCTGCTTTATATAATGCAAGTTTTGAGTAAGCCTTGTGTCTATAATGCAAATTTTTAAGTTATCCTTGTTTCTATAATGCTCAATTTTAAGTTACTCTGCTTTATATAATGCTAGTTTTGAGTTAGACTTGTGTCTATAATGCTAAGTTTTGTTATCCTTATTTCCATAATGCTCAATTTTAAGTTACTCTGCTTTATATAATGCTAGTTTTGAGTTAGCCTTGTGTCTATAATGCAACTTTTTAAGGTATCCTTGTTTCTATAATGCTCAATTTTAAGTTACTCTGCTTTATATAATGCTAGTTTGTGAGTTAGCCTTGAGTCTATTATGCAAATGTTTGATTTATCCTTGTTTTTATAATGCTAGTTTTTAAATGAGCCTTTCTATGATGATTGCTTTTGAATTAGGCTGTTTTCTATAATACTGGCTTTTGAGTTATCCCTTTTTTTCTATAATGCTAGTAAAAGCCTGTCTATATATTATTAGTAAGTTAAATGGCTTTCCATAAGCTACTTTCTGAGTTAGACTATTTTCTTCACAGTTTTCCGAATTTTCTATAACCTGAGCCAGTGACCTAAAGAGAGATTAGCCTGTTTAATATAATTCTGTTATGTTTTTTTATGGTCTGACCTGTTTAATACAATATAATGCTAGTTTGTGTGCTAGCCTGTTTATTGAAATGATTACCAAGCTAAAAATAACTGGGAAGGTTAGAGGCCTTCTGACACTTGGACTGACCCATGACAGACAATCAGAGGGGGATTTACTGAGTTCTTATCTGTTCTTTAGGTGATTTTACACATAATAAACTGAGGCTAAGTAAGAATACTGATTGGGTTAAAATACATTAGAATCCATCAGCACACCAGCACAGGCTAAAAGGTTCAGGGATTATTAGCGTCCCATTTCAACCTGTTGCTAATGCGAGCCTGAGTTTACTGACAGCTTTGGCATCGTACATTAGCGTTGCTATTTGTGCTGTTTAGCTCAGTGTGAATGACAGTTAAAGCGAGTGGGACAGCTAGTGGGCTTCCTCAGGGAACAAAAGAGGGAAATCCTCTTTTACACACAAACAGCGACAGAACCACACACGGTGCCTGCTCCACACACACACACACACACACACACACACACACACACACACACACACACACACACACACACACACACAC
>JAOUQZ010000034.1:1229704-1243916 GCA_028564935.1 Neosilurus hyrtlii
TGTGTGTGTGTGTGTGTGTGTGTGTGTGTGTGTGTGTGTGTGTGTGTGTGTGTGTGTGTGTGTGTGTGTAACTGGTAAAGCAAAACAGCGACCAGGCAAGCAGCCAGAGGTGAAGCTATGTGGGTGTTTTATAGAAATGTTCTCCAAACAGGTATTAACCTGAAGCTCTTTCACTTTAAATGTTTACTAAAGACAAAACAATAGAATACAAAACCCGACGTAATTATCGGGGGGCTTTTCATACGCAAATCCGGCTGCACTTTCACAGCATAAACATTTTGAGTCATGAGCGTGTTTTCTTTTCCCAGACGGTCTGCTAATAGATAAACACACCGGCGCTTCCAAACCAGGACTCGGGATAAACCATTTTAAAACAGGAAACACACACACACACATTACACAAAATTATCACTTTTTCTAATATAATATTTCTTGTTGCTGCATAAACTTTCATTTTGTTTTACTTTTGTTTCCTTTTGTGCACAGACGCTTTGTGTGTGAGAAAGCGTGTGTTGATAACCACAAAGGTTTCAGTATGTGTAGAAACTCTTACCACAAAAAACACATCAGACCCAAACATTCTGCAAAACCTGGGGACCTTTTAACTTATTCTCTTGAGACCCAACTGTCCTTACATGAAGACATCATATTTTCTCCCAGTTCCACTGCGCGTAAGTCCGTATGATCCTCATATAAGGGCGTGTAAGCGTGTTACTCTTTTGCCAGACTTCTTCCTGTTTGAAAGTGCTGATCAAGTTTAATAGTAATCAGGTGGTACGTAGCACAAGCGGTGAAGCAGACAAGTGACAAGACACAAAACATTAGGCTTTGGCTCTTAGTAGGCTAACTGGTTTCATCTGCGTTATCTAATGAGCCGTGAACAAAACACAGGCTCGGATCATCAAAGAGTTTTCAAATCAATATACATATCTCATTCTTTCATTCATTCGTTTGCTGAACCGCTTAGGCTGGAGCCTATCTCAGGTGAAGGCAGGGTACACCCTGAACAGCTCGCCAGTGCATTCCAGGGCCGACACAGAAACACAACCATTCACCTTCACATTCACACCTAGGGGCAATTTGGAACAGCCAGTTATGACGTGAACATATACGGGAATATTTTGAGGTTAGAAAGTCAGTTGACACTTAAACTGTACCTGTATTGGTCATCCTTACATCATAATTTGAGTGTATGTAACACGTTTAAGCGATACAGACACTTATTTTAACATAGATGGCCATAAAAAGCACAAAACTGGTCATTTTATCCGGTGGATTACAAACGGCAGCTTAACTGCAGGGCTTAGAAGCTTAGCAGTCTTTTCCCTCCGGAGGTGACGTCAACACGTTAGGTGGGGTTGGTGTCTCCTGTGGAGACAGTGAGACGTTACATTCTAGTGACTCCGAGGACGAGAATGCTGACAGAGATGTGTGTGACGGAAACCCCACTGTCCTTATGTGAGGACATCATATTTCCTCCCAAATACATTATGTTTGTTTAATTAAACTACGTATGTTCCTGTAAGATCCTCATATAAGGGCGTGTAAGGGTTTTACTTTTTTGCCAAACTTCTTCCTGTTTGAAAGTGTTGCTCAAGTTCAGTCGTAATCAGATGGTACGTAGCAGAAGCGGTGCAGACCACCTGATTACTATTGAACTTGATCAACACTTTCAAACAGGAAGAAGCTTGGCAAAGAGTAACAACAGTGGTTAAGGCTCCGGGTTACTGAGCCGAAGGTCAGAGGTTCAAGCCCCAGTATCATCAAGCACTGTTGGGCCCTTCAGCAAGGCCCTTAACCTTGAATTACTCAGTTGTTTAAAAAGAAAAAATAAAGGATAAATGTAAGTCACTCTGGATAAGGGTGTCCGCCAAATGTTGTAAATGTAAACACGGCTTTCCTGTCGTCCGTTGATTTAGGAACAAAAAAACACTGGCCGATAGCGTGTTATGCTGCACGGGGTCAGTGACGCAGCCCAGCCAATCCAACAAGTTCGCAGAAAGGCAACATGTCTCTGAGCATGTCTAGAGTCGTAACAGTCGCGCACGCTTTGAAAACGGGCATGGACTGATGTTGCCGGAAGGATCCGCTGATGATATGCGTGATCGTTTTATTTACCACAGGTACCCTTTAATCACTAATAACTACAAATGTATTTTTCATTCATTCATCTTCTGAACCGCTTATTCCTACTTAGGGTCGCCGGGAGGCTGGCGCCCATCTCAGCTGACTCTGGGCGAGGGCGGGGCCACAAATGTATTTTCTTTAACAAAAAAACCTGACCCATGCTTGTTTTAATTCAAAGAATTTTTTATAGATCAAGTCTGAATGAAGCCCTGCGATGTCCTTGTGTACCCCGAGATGGGCGCCAGCCTTCCCGTGACCCTAATTAGGATTAAGCGGCTTAGAAAATGAATGAATGAAGTCTGAAGGAATGGTTTTTAAACGATACGCTTTGGTGACAGTTTTTCAAAACATCTGCAGGTTAATCCTCACTTCGGGATTTCGGGACTGACTCGAAAACAAGCAGAATACATTGATCATTGATCAGGAGCATCCTGAAACCTTTTCACTGGTTGTTCTAGTGAGCTGCTAGCGATGAAATCCTCATAGTTTGTAAACATCTGTGTGAAGACAAATCACCTGCGTATGCTGAGGAGTGTACAAGAAATGATTTCGCAGTGTTCTGAAGCACAGCCCAAGACTCAAAGCGTGCATCTCAGTGCTCAGTACTCAGTGCTCGCTGAACTGAACTGCTCTCGGGCCCCCACCCTGTGCTTTAAACAGTAAGATGTTTTATCAGGTTCATTTGTACTGAAAGAAGACACTCTGTTTTCCCCTCTTGATATTTTGCAGTCTGCTTACGATTGCTGTCATTAATCATGAAATAGAGATATTTCTTTTCCATGGTAATGTAAGTATGTTTTAGAATAGAGACAGTGTTCGACAGACAGAGAGAGAGAGAGAGAGGGGAAGGAAACAGCTCTGGGTAAGGTTGAGTCCTCGATCCCCCCCATCCACCCCTCCTCGTGAGCTGAGCAGCTGCAGGGTCGAGTGTGCTCCCGGGAGCCGAGCGCTCCTCCTGCCTGAAAAAAGGTCGCGTTGTGTTTTTTTTTTTGTTTTTTTACGGGTTTGACGCTGAACACGTCGAGGCATAAAACATGATGGTTTCCAGACCTGTTGCTTTACTGAGAAGCTCAGGAGGGATCATATATAACACAGACAGGGAGAAACAGAGAGAGAGAGAGAGAGAGAGAGAGAGAGAGAGAGAGGAAGAGAGCAAGAGGAGTGCGCCAGACCTGAAATTAAAACCTGTTCCACCTTTCTCAAATCCAAGCCCGACGAACTGACAGATACGGAGCGAGAGAAAGAAATAAGGAAGGAGCGTTATGGGAACAGCTCTTTGCTAGCACTGCATTTCCCAAGGCCAGGAAAGGGAGGAAATACACTAGCTGCATCTCCCTGACCTCTCTGACCCCTAAAATACACCCCCCTCCCTCTTTTCCCTACCCTCAGGGGGTTCCTGCGCAATGTGTAAACCAGACAGCCAAGCGCATCCTGGAATGGCCAAACAGAGGAAAAGGACGAGAGGCATGAAAAGAGGGATGACGAGAGGCTAAGCTCAAGCTGAAAAGGCTTGACGGAGAGCTAATCTGAAGACCACACAGGGTCCTGACTGCTGTCACCTGTAGTTAGTGTGTGTGTGTGTGTGTGTGTGTGTGTGTGTGTGTGTGTGCAACTGAAGTGCGAATGACAGCCGTCACTCTACAAAATGGTGCGGAGCAGATAAACGGCAGGTGTGCAGCTTTTCCCTCCATTTACAGCCGCGTTAGCTAATTTACTGTCTAATCTACCGCAAATAAACGCACAGAGACGCCCCTCCGAGACATTACAGCTGGAGTCAACCTGTTTGGTCAGCTTTTTTTTCAGAGGATTTTTTTATGAAGATCTACACACATTTAAGCCTCGTTTAAAACTTTTTTCGATTTTCATCCACCTATAAATTTGAAGGCTTTTAAACTAGCCTAGGTCATTCTGCCGAATCCAGCAAGCGTAAGGTAGCTTTTAAAAGTCTGACACCAAAAAAAATTCACTCCTCCAAAACACATGAACGCGCATTGCCTGACTACTGCTGGGGGACGTGTCCCTGAGAAAGAGAGAGGGAGTGTTTTGGGGAAGAACGGAGCGCGTCATTGCCATATTCAGCCTTCTCCTGTCTCATTCACATGTAAGAAAACACCTAACATGACTTTTATGAATGACAATTTTTAGTGATTTTGAATTGTAATAAGTGTTGTCTTTTGCCCTGCGATGGCCTGGCGAGCTATCCAGGGTGTACTCTGCACTGGCCCAGAATCGGCTGTGATGGGTGCCAGCCTCCCCGTGACCCTAATTAGGATTAAGCGCTTCAGAAAATGAATGAATGAATGAATGAGTTGTGTTTTATTTCAGTTAAAAAATCTGTATGTAGGTGGTATGATGGTGTAGTGGTTAGGAGGTGATCACAGTAGGGCTGCGATGGAAAAGCGACTGACGCAGATTGATTTTTCTTTTGTGATTTTTTTGCGAATTTACAAATTCGCGTCAAGATGTTTAACGACTCCACATGCGAGCGAACAATTTGCAGCTTAAATACATATATATATATCGCACGAAGGTCCCAGGAAGGTCGCGCAACAACTTTGCGACTGATTTGTGAGTAATCTGCAATTGGTTTGGGGATGTTTGGCATAAAAAAAACTTATCTCCCTTAGTAAATCAGTCATGTTTCATTCACTTTCTATTCACACGTTATTAGCACAAACAAAATGCAAATAAAACACGAATGATGACAAATATGGCGGATGCCAGCTAGTCTCAAACTTTCTCGGTGTAAGTCTCCAACTTGTCGTCTTCCTTGCGAACGAAAAACAAATAATTTACGAGCGAAACGACATCATTTGGACCTTTTGACGACATGTGCGGACTGTTTGAGAAGAGTTTAAGACAACTCTCGCCAGAGCCTGCCTTGTTTTAAAATGAGTTCTCGAACCAGGTGACCAAAATGCTATGCCACGAATGTCACGAGGCAACTTTGAGAACTATTTGAGAATGAAAAGCAACAGCTGCAAACAGCCATTCACTTCAGCCACTTTATTATCACCTCTCTAGTGTGTTCACCCCCTTAGCACATCTGCCTCACAGCAAGAAGGTCATGGGTTCGGGTTTGGCGAGGGGGCTTCTGTGTGGGGTTTGCATGTCCTTCCTGTGCTTTCCTGGGTTTCCTCCGAGTACTCTGGTTTCCTTCCACAGTGCAAAGACATTCACATTAGGCTAACTGACTGTTCCAAATTGTCCCTAGGTGTGAGTATGGCTGTGAATGGCTGTGTGTGTGTGTGTTGGTCCTGCGGTGGTCTGGTGAGCTGTTCAGCATCTTCACCCAGAGTTGGTTGTGATAGGCTCCAGCCTCTAACTACAACCCTAGTGGACTAATCGGTTTGGCAAACAGATGAATAAAATCTCTGTGTAACATAACATGACGTGGTTTTAAAAAGGAATTTATCTTAAATTCACACAGAACGAGTCACAGATGCAAAACAGTTGTGTTTCCCCCAGCCCCGCTCCTCCACGCTGAGATCTTATCATAAACACTTTGCACCTGTTT
The DNA here is from genome assembly GCA_028564935.1 of Neosilurus hyrtlii. Classification (NCBI taxonomy): domain Eukaryota; kingdom Metazoa; phylum Chordata; class Actinopteri; order Siluriformes; family Plotosidae; genus Neosilurus; species Neosilurus hyrtlii. The sequence continues at coordinate 1,235,349 of JAOUQZ010000034.1, forward strand.
AGTAAAAATCCCATCAGTACAGTTTGTAATGCCAAAATACAGCTTATGACGGCACAAAACATGAGCGGACACGGCTTTTAAGAAACTCCACAAACACACACTGAGCTCAAAGCTTCAGACATGACCAAACAAACAAACAAATAAATATAATCAATTAAAATGTACTCCCAGGGTCACGGGGAGGCCGGAGCCTATCTCAGCCAATTCTGGGTAAAGGCAGGTACACCCTGAATAGCTTTCCAGTCCATTGCAGGGCCAACACACATACAACTATTCACACTCACAACTAGGGGCAATTCAGAACAGCCAATTAGCCTAACTTGCATGTCTTTGGACTATGGAAGAAAACTAAGGTACCCGAAGGAAACCCACACAAACATGGGGAGAACATACAAACTCAACCTTCTTACTGTAAGGCAGATGTTCTACCCACTACACCACCGTGCCGCCCATTTTAGAGATTAGTATAATTTATTTATCATATTCATATAATGCAAATATAAAATATCAAATTACATTCTAGAAAAAGGATAAATGGCGGTTTGAGTAAAGAAAAATTATTTATATGTTATGACCTTAAGCAGCCAAACAAAGAAATGTATTATTTATTTTGTTTTGCAGTGAAACCACTTATATAAACTATTATATCTACATCTTGTATCTAAGTTAGATATTATTAGATTAAATTACATTATTAGATTGTTTTTACTGCCTAGTAAAATACATACAGGACAAAATTTGTTATTAAAATAGAAATTAAATGCTAGAAAAAAAAATACACTAGATGTAAGCATCATGGAATGAATAAAATAGATGGAAAGTCAGTAATAAAATCCATATTTCACAATGCAATTTGCATAATAATTTTAATATTAAATGTTTACATCAAATGCTAGTTATTTATTTATTTATTTATTATTTACTTAGTATTTTCATTTTCAATTCGAATTCCGAATAAATATCTACATTTTTAAATACAGTTTATATTTGGTTAAATGTTTTTCATCTTTAAATTTTTCACAAACCCACCCCAGGTCATGTGACCCACCATATCCAACATTAATTAATATACTGTATATATCCCACATATATCAAGATTCATTTTAATAACTTGTTTATAGAAGGAAATAAAAACGAGCGAACCAAACACGCAGTCTTAGTCTCGATAAGTGAAGTACACCATTTAGAACCCGTAGCTTTAGAGAACATTTCAGTAACATGACAATATCATTAGTTGTTTATTTGTGAATTGCTTACTTAGTAAAATGGATGATTTGCTGAAAAAATCAATGAAAATTAGCTCCAAAATATCTAAGAAATCATTTATCCTAGTAAGATCTGCGAGCGAGTATCCATAGGATTGAAGAACCCTAATGGGAGCTCCGCTATCACCACAGTCGCGAGATGCCATTCCACTGGATAGGTTCACTTCCGTAAGCACGTTAAACGTCATGCGCTTCCTCGGTGTGATTGGGTTAAAAGCCTTTCTATTTAAATGAGTAATGCACTGCGAGGCAGTAATAGTTTATTTTGCCAGCAAAAAAAATCAAAGAGACCTACTGAATTAGAATTTCACTAGAATTCTGTTCACTTTGTTAAAAAAGTGTATTTCGTTTCATTTCAGTCAGAAAGTGTATTTTAATTTATGGTTTGAAAAAGTAACAGTCTGGAGGTAAGGCATAGTAAAAGAAGTTACTATCACTCAGACATTTATTCCCATTACAATGGTTATATACCAGCGTGTGAAATCTCACCACAGGGTTCCCATATGCAAACGTACGCCTGAGGGATAAACGGATGGACGCCATAGGTTCTTCTTGATGTTCCAAAAGCAATTCAGTGGTTAGACGCTTTTTCCTTATCAATGAGGCTCCGCTGTTAATCGCTGTGGTGAAGAAAAAGTTCCTCTAAAGTTTGTGTTTGGTTTGTGTGTAAGTTTTTATGTATACGTTTGTAAGTTATCACGTCACAACTCCATTACTGGGAGATTATTTTTCTATTCCTGCTTGACCACTACAGGTATTTTTTACACCGGTGAAATATTTGAATACAGCGTCCTGTGTTTGTTTATATGACTTTCTGCTCCAGTGGCCTCCAACGGTCAGTTCAGCTCTCAGAGGGAAAAAAAACAAAACAAAAAAAACCCCAGAGGAATTTCTTGGCTTAAACGCTTCTCGTTTCTGTCTCATGAGATTAGAAATTAGATTCTCGTTCAGGTTTTATTCAGGCGTCACAGTGATGTTGTCCTTACAATTCCTAAAGGAGAAACGGAATGTGGTGACTATTATTTCTTAAATAGTTTAAGAAGTTACTCGGGTGAAATCTGTTTGAAGAATCTCTGTGAAAAATATAATCTTAATAGTTGATTTTTAAAATATATTTTATCTGTGCAGTATCAAAATTATTATTTACAGAATCAAAAAGGTCTGATAGACAGACTTCCGTTTAGGTGAACAATGGAGTGAGACGCAAATTTTGGTGCTCTCTTTTCAAAGATAAAGAAATCCTGCTCTTGGCACCTTATTATTTTTTTTTTGGTGTGTACGTTTTTTTTTAACATTCTCTAACTAAGAAATGAAAAAGCCTAAAAAATGCCAGCTAAACTTAAATCTAGCAGCAATTCCTCTGGATTAATGCAGCGGCCTACCTCACTGGCGCAATCTCCGCGTCATAGTGACTCCTCTACCCATCAGGAATACCCTGTAATCAAGCTAAATCCAGATGCGGCTTCTAGCTTCAAAATGGAGTTGCTCTCTTGTCTCCGTAGTGAAATGGTGACTATCTTTAAAACTGGGCTTCATGAGGCCCTGAATGAGAATTAATCCACCATTAAAACGGAATTACAGTCCCTGAAGTGTGAACTCTCCGCGGCCATTATGAACACTCAGGCCTATGTTACAGCACTGAGAAATAATGCAAAAACTTCTGATAAAAATTTGCATTAATAATAAGAAATGAAAGCAGAGTATTCACCACACTCAAATACACTGTTTACTTTTTTAATAGTAAGGAATAGTTTGCTTGGTATCTAGAGTACTTCACTTCAAGTGTGCTCACAAATATTAGCGCACAAATGTACAGTATACAAGTAAACTTCTGTACAAGGAGAATATCAAAACTAATCGATATACGTTGCACCGCAGAATTACCAGAACATTCATAGTAGCTATATGGGTTTATTCGAGTGAGCATGATTTAACAAAATTAGCAAAAGCAAAGCAATGAACAATAGCATTTACTGGATAAGAAGTAAAAAAAGTTCAACATAATTATGCTGGGTAATTTATTTTTTATTTTTTAAAACTTTTTTTGTTAAATATTTAAAGCAAATTAAAATTTTTCGATCCAATAACTGTAAAAAAAAAGAAAGGAAAAATCACGCCAGGTTTACCGCCCCTGCTGGCAGGCTGAGGTATAACCTGTAGCTCGACGCATTCCCAATGTGCTTCAACAACAAAACAATCTATTTTTTATTAGACTGGATAAAAATAAATAAAGAAATAGATTATGACCACAGAGGAGCGTGAAGTGCTGTAATGTTCCAGGGATGACGTTTAGGTGCAGAGCTTTATTTTTATCACTTAGTAACACTGTGGTTGGTTTTGAAGAGACAATGTTTCTGCGAGAAGGATACAACAGCGTGAAGAATTTCAGAACAAGGTGTCAGTGCTGGCGCTGAAGATACAACAAAACATGAAGGACACAAAGTATAAAAGCTGAAGTCTGAATAGCTCGTTTGTTTGAATCCGTCGTGTGTTGCGACATTTTAGCGTTTCATTTTTTTTCATTAATTATAAGATTAAAAAACACCTTATTTGAGATTATTAAAAGGACTTCTAGACTGAAATCAACTTATTTTAAGAATACATTTATTTCATTGCATTTCACTACCCAGAAGTCATTTTTCTCCTCAAACTCTTTTCATTTAGCTCATCTGTATAAGTATGAATAATGTTTAGAAATGAAAACGGAAAGAACAGAACACACGAGTTGTAAGACATGCAAAGGAACCATCGCATAACAACGAGCTGTGTGTGGACAGAATGTGTTTTTTTTTCATGTCCATTTGGGAAAACAGCAGGGTGTTCTCAGGTACATTTCAGACTTCTTTGAAGTTGTTGAAAATAAGACATCTTAAAAGCAGCGCTCGGATGGCGTGCGAGTGGGGCAGTCAGAAAAGCCGGACTGTAATGGAGGTGAATATTGTCCTCCTAAGAACCACAGAGGTGTCATTAAAGCCACTCAGTGCTTTGTTTTGATGCTCAGAGCTTCCAGATTGTGTGAGGGAGAGTCTTCATCAAGCCAGACTTTATCATAAAATAAACCCTGACGGAGGGATCAGAAGCCTGGCGTTACGCAGTAGCGCTAAGAACTGGGATTTAAAGTGATTTTATTGCCTCTACTAATGATGCATCTTGGTTATTTCTAATGCAGAGGTTCATCCATTCATCAATTCATCCATCCATCCATCAATCCATTCATTAACCAATCCATTTATCCATCCAACCATCCATCATTCTATTCATCTGTCCATCAATCCATTCATCCAACCATCCATCTGTTGATTAACCAATGCATTTATCCATCCATCCATCAGTCCATCCATCCATCCAATCATCCATCGGTCCATTAATCTATCCATCCATTCATAAATCCATCTCTCTATCCATTTATCCCCAATCCATCCACGTATCCATCTGTCTATTAATCTATCCACCCATCCATCCATTAATCCATTCATCTACCCATCCATACATCCATCCTTTCATTCATCTATCTCTCCATCCATCATTCTATCCATTAATCTACCTATCCATCCATCCATTATCTGTAGGGGTGACCCATCATGGGAAACGGGTCACCATTTATATTATCAGGGGTTCGCCTCTCTTTTCTTCCCTTCTTTATTAGTCTCTTCACTTGGACCCCAGAATTGCTGCTTCCAGCTATATTATTATTATTATTAATATTATTATTATTATAACAACCAATTTACAATAAAACACACAGGTTTAAGCCACACCCACTTCAGATTAAAACCCAGCTTCAGATACAGATAGTGTGGGATTGTGGGATTGTGTTACTGTGTAAATGTGAATAAATGTATGAGGTCAGAGAAAATGATGTATGTATTATATGTATTATAACAGTTATGAAGTTATCTGCTAAAAGACTAAATCAGTGCAGGTGAACAGTACGGCCGGGACTGAGGGCGAGGCCGAAACGTGAGAATTGAAACACAGTCCCTTTGTTTTTCTCTCTCTCTCTCTCTCTCTCACACACACACACATGCGCGCGCGCACACGGTTGTTCCTGTTACACCCTCTGGGCCGTGAAAGCAGTCACCTAATATGGCACAGTCATCAGGCTTTAAAACCCTGCGCACACCCATGAGTCAATAAGTGCAGAAAGCTTTCCTTAAAGACGAAAAGGGTGGGGCATGGGATGGGGGAAAAAAACGAATAATAATAAAAGCACCCGGGTCTGTTCTCCACCCAGTACGGAGTCACTCCAACACCCAGATCACACTTCGGCTACACAATTCATCTACAACAGTAACCTGGACACCCTGTCCTAAACACTGGCATGCTTTGATTGACAGGACCTCTGTGCTTTATTAAGAAACGCCTACTTCGACTCGGAGAGAGTGTGTGTGTGTGTGTGTGTGTGTACACACTGAGACTTTCTTACTTTCATTAGGTGTGGTTTGTCTTTGTGTGTGTGTGTGTGTGTGTGTGTGTGGACTCAGAAGTAATTTCATAAGTACTCAAGATCTGATCTGATCAACGAGATTTCACAAAAAATTCCCTTTAATTCTGACGCCTCGGTTTGTTTCATTTTATTCTTCAAACCTAAAAAAAGGTACAAAAGGTCACCAAAACCCTAAAAACCCATCCTTGCAGATTTCTGTAACGCCACCAAAAACTGCAAGCATGTTATATTTTTATTACAAATATTATTTATTTTAATTAATTCATCCATTCATTCATTTTCTAAGCCACTTATTCCTAATTAGGGTCGCGGGGGGCTGGCGCCCATCTCAGACGACTCTGGGCGAGGGCAGGGTACACCGTGGACAGCTCGCCAGGTCATCGCAGGGGCTACACACATACAACCATTCACACTTACACCTAGGGCCTACTGTGCATGTTTTTGGACTGTGGGAGGAAACCGGAGTACACAGGGGAAACATTTATTTTAATATGAATTGTAATATATTTAATAATATTAATGTACAAAACAATGTCTGTCAATAAAAAGAGTAAACCGGGCTCATGAGTCATGCATCGACAAGGTGCGTGACTATCAACCCTGAGATCGCAAGTTCGAATCCGGATTGATGCCACAGCCATCCGTGACCGGGAGTCCATGGGAGCTGATTGGCCGAGCTCTCACGGGAGGGAGGGATTGCGTACGCTCACTTCCCTGTCACTCACAGCAATCATCAGCCAATCATGGGCGTCTGTGAGCTCATTCGTACAAGGGGTCGGATAGCGCTTTCCCTCCGAGTGTGTTAGGCCGCCCCAAATACACATGCGCAGCAGTTCGAAAAAAGGCGGGCGGTAGCATCGCATGTCACAGAGGGGGCGTGTGCTTGCTCCCTGGTCGGTGGTGGTCGTGTGATAGGGAAGGCAAAAAAAAAAAAGGTTGATGGGTGGGAATTGGATATGACTAAATTAGGGGAGAAAAATGGGAAAATTAAAAAAAAAATTTTTTTGTTTATATTTCTTCATTTTACAGCTGAATGTCACGAGGTAATCTCTCACTAAATTTCTCAATCATTTATTTTAATTTCCATTTTTATTTGAACGTTTAAGCAGGGACAGGGTGAAGGCTGAAATGTGAGTCACCTAATCATAAGCAGAACACAATCCAGACAAAAGTGCTATCCGCCCTCTTCCTCATACATCAACTCACAGACTGCCACAGACTGGCTAGTGTCAGTGTGATCGACAGGGGAGAGGATCACAGTTACACAAGCCACATTCTCTGCCCTCTCAAAGAATACCTGCTTGACTCCTAGGCACAAACGGCTGCGGTGGCAACTTTTATGCTGCAGAGATCAACAGTTAGCTAAATTATTTCAAGTTTTACCTAATATGGGATAATGCTTGCTCTGAAAGCTGTTATTAAACAATTTGAAGATATAATGCTATATGACACATATCATATACCCCTCTCAGAGACACACACATCATCATTGGTTACGATGTGAGAAGATAGGCTCTCATTAAGGCCGAATCAAACACTCCTTTGATGAAGAGACACGGATCGACTCGGTCTGGCAGCACATGAAAGCCACCTCGGATTCCCCGACTCAGAGGTGCTTAGGAAAGTCGAACACTCATGCATACACAATGGATAAGAATGAATATATATATATATATATAAACACACACACTTCTGAGTGCTGTGGAAAACAGTGTGCATCACGAGACTCTTCAAAGGGAAGCATCTGCAGGGACAGGCTTGAGGGAGTTTATTTGATAACTTACCCTCATACACACAAATATTGCATGGGAAAAAAAATTCCTAACAAACAAAAGATAAGGATCCATATCTGTATCATATCCATGAACTGAAAGTTCTCAGCTCGAATCTCACGACTGCGGATGTCTTTAACAGCTCAGGGCTCAGACAATTGCTGGTATCAGTTAACGGTTTAACATTTATTCCCTGGAAGAAGTCTCCAGTGTCAGCATTTTGTAACAGTCACATGTAAAGCTTTAATTCTGCTGAACATTTTTACAGGATTGAAGACTTGCCAACCCTGGTTTTACACTGGGGCACGATGTCTGGATATCCACGATTCAAAAAAGCGTGGAGCTCCACGATTTCTGAGCACGCTTGGAGCACAATTGGGGTATAATAAGGAGGCAGGGGGCATACAAGAGATCAAACTTGAAGGAATCGTGTTTTCAAGTTCATCAAGATCCCCTACGATGGCTCATCAAGATCTGTTATGCTCTGTTAAGGTCAGTTAAGCTGTACTACGCTCCTCTATGATTCCCACGTTCTATCACGACTGGCATCAAATTGTATTTTCAAATTATTTTCAAAATAATTACAATAAGATACCAGATAATAATTATGAGGCACCACAAGAGTAAGTCATGATTAGGTGACATTAAATTGCAATTATGATATACCAAGATAGTAACTCATGATTATGATATTCTAAGCCACAATTGCAAGATATTAAATTAAATTATGTTTATGATTATGAGATACCAAGTCATAATTATAAGATATTGTGGTAAAAAGTGTCCAGTTCACGATGCAAAAAATTCAAATCCATTTTCAGGTGTTTATTTAGCCTTTAGGAAAAGAAAATCAATCACACAGAAGAAATTGTTCCAAGAGAAAATATTGGACCTGGTCTACCAGCTTGCATTGGCTAATATACAGTGCCCATTCCACTCTGATTGGTCTATCAGTCTCTAGCTCTTGACTCTGATTGGTCCCTCACGAGCTCATATCTTGACATTTCTCAACATGTCCCGAGCTGACCTTAAAGCATAGGCTCAACCCCCCTCAATACCCCCCCACCCCGCATCGCTTAGGATG
>JAOUQZ010000034.1:1284336-1298100 GCA_028564935.1 Neosilurus hyrtlii
TCTCTCTCTCTCTCTCTCTCTCTCTCTCTCTCTGTCTCTCTCTCTCTCTCTCTCTCTCTCTCTCTCTCTCTCTCTCATTCTGAGTGATTAGCGATAATGCCCCATTGTGCTCGGCTACAAGCCCGCACTGTCGCTATCTGAAAGGTGTCCTATTCAGCCCACTGGAGGAAGTGGTTTGTGTGGGTTTTTGGTTTGTGTTTTCTTTTTTTTTTTTTTTGGGAAAGGTGTGCGCGCGTGTGTGTGTGTGTGTGTGTGGAAAGTGGTCTCAGGTGTCGGGTTCTCCTCGGTTTCCAGGGTAACTGCACACTCGGCGCTTTGCCTGTAGCAGGACTCATAATGGTTCCTTTGAGAGCGTCTTTATTTGGGCTACTTGTGAAATATGAATGAAAAGGTGTGTGTGGTGGTGGGGAGTGTTTAGTCTAGACACATCATTAAGAGGCTTGTGGGAAAAAAAAAACGGTGTCAAAGAGTGGACAGGGAATACTGTGGCTCACGTGTGTGAGAGAGATCAGACGGCGTGTGGAAAAGTTGATATGGTGCTGTTACTTTTAGTAATAACAGTAATCTGTGATTAATCTTGACGTGGTCATTTGTTATCACTTCTTACTTTATGTGCTTTCTTTAGATACGTATCTGACAGTATTTAGCAGGATTGCATTTTTAGTTACCCGGTGAACAGAGCTGTACTGTACGCACTGAGAAACCGCCTGAAGAAGGACGATTGTCACAGGCTTCCAAGTGGAACAGCTTTTATGTTGGGAGGGTTAGTGATGCCCAAACCAGAGGACGCTTTCATAGGGAGCTGAGCACTAAATGGAACACAATCTGGGACCTTTAGTAAATATATTTTCTCTCTCTCCCTCTCTCTCTCGAACTGTTTCTCTCTCTGTCATTTTCTTTCTCTGTCTCTCACGCCAGTCTGGTGTCAAGTCGTTTTCCTCCTCACGTCGTGCCTCATCATCCTCACAGCCTTCATCAGACAGGAATCCCTCATCCCGCTATAGTCTCTCCAGCCATCAAACAGGAACCCAATGGAGAGCTGAGCCCTGCCGCACACACGTGAGTGCAAACACATACATGTACAGTATAAAAATACAAATTAGTTTAACATTACATGGAAAGCACGCATGATATGACGCCCATATTGACAACTGGCAATATCTACAGTTATTTATGATGACGTCACTGGATAAATCAGGTACTGATTTATTATAAATATAATAATTCGGATAATTTATATCTTCTTTTTCACTCAGAACACATTTTATTAAAATCTCACAATCACTGGTGGAGCATATAATAAGAATAAGAATAAACTGAGAATAATAATAAACCTACCATAAGAACCTTAGATTTTCATGATGCTTTAAAAATAAGAGTAGAATTATTGTTTAAAAATGTGTTCAGTGTTTCTGGGTCTTAGGGGCTACAAGAATCTTTGTACAGTGTGTATGTGATATGTATTATGATTAAAAATGTATTGCATAAAGATTTTGTTTAGGATTTGAGTTGAGCTGGTAAAATCAAAGCCAGATGTAAAAGGTAAAATCGCATCGTGCCCCATGGTGGTTGTTATTCTTGAGCCGCTGATGGAAAATGGATCACACGTGCAGGTGTTCTGTGTGATTTAGTTTGGTTTGGAAAACTTAGTCATTCAAGACAGACTTTTTCACACACACGCACACACGTGTTATTTTAGAAAGCTTCCTTCACTTTATCAGTGTTATGACTACCAGTTTTGTGCTGTCTGTCTTTCTATAACTAAAACACACACATGCAGACTGACAAATCTGTTGTTTCTTTTTGGAGCAGGAAGTCTCCTGGGCCGGCTAAGAAGGAAGAAGAGAAGAAGCCGCACATTAAGAAGCCCCTGAACGCCTTCATGCTGTATATGAAGGAGATGAGGGCTAAAGTGGTGGCCGAGTGTACGCTCAAAGAGAGTGCCGCTATCAATCAGATACTAGGCAGGAGGGTAAGGGTGTGTGTGTGTGTGTGAGAGAGTGCGCCTGCCTGCTTCTGTGTGTAATATAGTATTTGTGTGTATGATGTCTGACGGATTAATGTCTTTCCAGTGGCACTCTCTGTCTCGGGAAGAACAGGCCAAATACTATGAGCTTGCCAGGAAAGAGCGACAGCTTCACTCTCAGCTCTACCCCGGCTGGTCTGCACGAGATAACTATGTAAGACACACAGTGTACATCTTCTTACAGGTCACCTGTAGCATCATAAGACTTAATGAAGTCCTGATAATTTGTTGAATAATATTGATGGGGTTTACTCTATTGTTATTAATACTGTAAAGATTTTGTTTCTACTCATGACATACCCAGGGCAAGTATTACTGTATTTACAGTATCTATAACGCTCCAGAAGTTTTCCATGATGTGCATTTATCAACGTTACTGTATAAGTATTACAAATTATTTTGAAGTCAGGTTCGAATCTAGGTGTATGCCACAGACATCCACAGCCAGGAGTCCGTGGGAGCCTTCCTGTCATTCAAATCCATCAGCAGCCAATTATGAGCATCTGTGTGCTCATCCGTGGAAGGGGGCGGATAGCGCTTTCGCCCCACCTGAGTCTGATGGGCCGCCCCTGATCGCACATGTGCGAGCAGTTCGTAAAGATGCGGGTTTGCATGTCATATGGCCAGGGGAGGGGGTACGTTCTTGCTTACGTCGCTGTCTGATTGGTGGCGGTTGCGTGAGAGGGAGGCAATGCTTGACGGTTTGGGACTGGCTACAGCTAAATTAGGGGAGTATTGTTTTAAATACTCTCCGATGATTTTCTGATAATTGCTGCAAAGAAATTCTGCAGAACTCAAGAACTCTAGATTTTTATGATTATGCAAATTAGAAATGCGTCCCGGTTATCCTGACTCAAAAAGATCTCTAAAGATTGAATTTAGAGGCAGAACAAACATCTCATTAAAAAGTGTCATACATTACTCTGACCTTCACAGCAGCGGTTACACGGTTTTCACATCTTTTTGTTCTCCCTTTTGTCTTTTTCTGTTTCTCTCCCTCTCTCGCTCGCTTTTTCTTTTTTTTCTTACAGGGCAAGCGGAAGAAGAGGAAGAGAGAGAACAAGCCGAACTCAGCAGCAGAAGGTGTGTGTGTGTGGGAGGAGGATGTATTTCATTCATTCGTTCGTTCGTTCTTTCTTTTAGGAGTTGAGACTGTTTCCTTTACTGCAACACACACACAAACCACAAACGTAGTTTTTCTGCTTTTCATCATAGACTTTCTGTATTTAAATCATATTTTTTGAATGTCTGATGAAACTGTTTCGTTTATTTTTATTTTGATAAAACTGATCAGTAATAATAGTGATTTTATTTTTTTCCCCTTAAGTAAGAGAAAAGTATAATGATAGAAGCACACGACCTTGTGTCGTTATTCCTTCTGATAAAATCCCCGAAGTGAAGGTTTGAATGAATGTATAGAGTTCAGGATTCTTCTATAGTGTTCTATAAAATATTAACGTTTAACAGTTTGGCTGAGGCCTAAAGCTTTCTCAGCTTCATACCTGTTGTGATCTGGTGCAGTAGATGGAGATTGTGGTGGATGTTCTTGATTAAAGTTTTAAAACCTGGGGTTGTGTACTGTAGGTACTGTTTCTACAGTCGGACTGAACGCATGAAACGTTGCGTTGAAAAGATGTACAACAATCCCGAAAGGAAATAAAATTCATCCGCTGTCGTGCACGGCAGAACCCTGAACCCGGTTTATCCTCTGGAACTCATGTTGTGTCCACTTAGAGTCTCCTTCCCCTTCTAACTCTATGTTTGCACTAACCATGTGACATCACACATCCTCATAGTTCTAATACTCCGTAGATCTCATTGTCCACACTAACCTGCTGTCCCCTCCCTGCACTCCGACATGCAGCGTATGAAGTGCAGTGCTAGCACAGGCAGGTACGGAACAGCCTCCCTCACTCCACCCCCTCGTACACACCATCATTTAACCTCTATCTGCATCCTGTCCCGTCCAGACTTCCATTGTGGCGTCGTCCTCGTCCCCCTCCTTGTCGTCGCCATCTCTGTTGTGTGTTTGTTCAGAGTCGAGTCACAGCATCACTATAGATTTACTCAGAGCTTCTCATCTGTCACTCTGACATCTCAGAGATTTGTCATATGGAACGTGTCAGTGTTGTAGCGTATTTTCCAGACTAGAACGCGCGCGCGCACGCACAGAGAAAATATCGATTAAAATGATTTTATTGCATCCAGTAATGATGCACTGGATGGCATGACTGTTGTAGCTATAAATAAATTACAGACTGCTGAATGTTGTTATTGACCAATCAGAATTGAGCATTCAAACAAGCCGAAGTAAACCTATTCAGGATGGTTCAGTATCCCGATGTTATACGCTGTGGTCTTGCATCACCCTGTCCGAGTTTATTTCACACTAATGCCTGGAAAAGGAACCAAATTGGCAAACTGTTAAACAGAACAAAACTTAACGTTCACAAACCGTTCCATGCTTAAACCTTCCCCCTGTTAGGAAACTTTACAGCCCTTTAATAGCTCTTCGCTGTCTGCGCTGTGAATGGGCTGTTGCTATAGAAACGATCACGTTAGAGCAGGCACGTTATTCTAAACCTGGGATTTGCAGCAGCGCTAATGACAAAGCTACAGAAAATTTAATTAATCTTTACATTTTCTGACCAATCAGAATTCAGCAGCTCTGTGGAATGATAAACACAAAGCACAGTGAGGGTTTTGGTTTTTTTTTTTTGGTCAGGAGCGTATAGTCTGGAAATTCGGTACTAAATGTAAGCTTTGGTAATGAAGTGTAATCCCTGTGGTGTGTGTGTGTATAAAACCGTCCTGTGCTCTGACTACAGATTACTCAGCACGGAGCAAGAAGCCTTGTGTGCAGTACCTCCCTCAGGAGAAGATGATTGACAGCCCTGCATCCTCTCATGGCAGCATGCTGGACTCCCCGGCCACGCCCTCTGCTGCCCTGGCATCGCCCGCGGCGCCCGCCCCCACCCACTCCGAGCAGGCCCAGCCGCTGTCGCTCACCACCAAACCCGAGCGTCATCACCCTCACTTCTCTCTGATCTCCAAACCTTCCTCATCATCCTCATCCTCCTCTACTGCTCCCACTTCATCCTCTTCCTCCTCTTCCTCCACTCACCCCAGCATCTCTCTCGCAATCAGCTCCTCGGGCAGTCAGTCCACCCCGCCTCTCCTCTCTCGGCCAATCCCCTTCACCTCCCTGCACCACTCCCTCTTGTCCCCCCCCTCGCCGTTCCACCAGGCCGCCCTGCACTCCCATCATGCCCTGTTCCAGACACAGCCGCTCTCCTTGGTAACCAAATCAGCCGAATGAGCCGACAGAAACGGCACTCCTCTCTCTCCCCTTCCCTTACTCTCTTTCTCCCCCTTCTCTTTTTTTTAAACATGCTGTACATTGCTTTTTACCCCCACCCCCACCTCCCCCTTCCACATAGACGTCAGGTTAACTTTTTTGATAAGCGAAAAGTAAATGAATATTATTGGTCAATATTTGATCACTTGCTTTTCTGTGTCTCTCTCTATGAAAGTGTATTTTTTTGTAAAGTCTACTTTGGAACTGGTTTCTTATTTGATACAGTTATCCAGCAACAAACTCCTTGTATAAAGTTATTACTTGTATTAAAAAAGAAGGAACAAAAAAAAAATCTCTTAAAAGCGTACATGTAATTAATGGTAGTTTTTGAAGTTTAATTCCTAGTACAGGCCGTTTATTAGAAGGCTTTTGAGACTACCCCTCCAGTTTTGAAGTGTGTGAACTTGATAAATAAAACTTGTAAATTGTTTCTAGAAAGCTGATGCCTACTGGTGGTCTTTTATTTGTTTTTCTTTCCCTTTCCCCCCCCATTTTTGTTTTTTAATTTATTCCAAATTAGCTGATGGATGTATGTGGCAGTGCTTCAGTGGTTCGATTTGTTCTACCGTAGTGGCTAGAACGTCCGCCACAAAGCAAGAAGGTCCTGGGTTCGAGTTCTGGACTCGTGGAGGGTGTTTCTTTGAGTTTGTATGTCCTCCTCGTGCTTGCGTGAGTGTACTCCGGTTTCATCTCACAGTCCAAAGGCATGCACATTAGGCTGTCTGGCTGTTCCAGATTGCCACTCACAAATGATGTGAGTGTGTATGTGTTGCGCAACAATGGATTGTTGAGCTGTTCCGGTTCGGCTGAGATAGGTTCCGCCCTCCCTGTGAACCCTAGTAGGATGAGGTGGTTTGGACAATGAAGGAATGAATGTGTGGTTTAGTGTATGAGGTTAAAGTGGAGGCAATTTGTGGCAGATTTGAAGAAGACATCTTAAATAAAAGTTAAAAGACTTTAATAATGGTGATAATAAAAAAGTGAGTTTTACTCTGAAATGTTGAGGTTGCATGAAAAGTATGGTGTTAAATATATGATATTAAATCGTACTGTACATGGGAAAGGTTTTTTTTATTATTTATAATAATTTAGAATTAATAAAAGAATTAGAGGTTGAAAAAATGAATGCAATTTTTTAAATTTGAAAAATGTATTCATGTACACTACTTTAAAAATAAATAAATTATAAAGTGGGGAAAATTAAAAAGGAATTATTTGAATATATTACTACATGTGAGTAAATATAAATAAAATCATGTGGGTGGGAAATGTGCGAAACATGAAATGTGTAAAACAATATATGAATCTTCACCTTTAAGTGTTTTTCCGTGTTTATTTTTTTAATATCATGATATTTGGGAGGATTGAAATCTTTAATGATTTGAACCCACTGGAAAATAAACAGCTGCGCCAGAGCAACTAAATTTCCTGCCAAAAAGTAAACACAAATAAAAAATAATAGACATCTGTTCCTTCCTGGAATGCAAAGTCCCAAAACAGCAAGCAAAAAAAAACCAATCCCAAAAAAACAGGTCAGTGAGTCTATCTCACACACACACACACACTCTCACACACTCCTCTCCGTTTTTACTGCGTTTCCTTCGTGGCTCTGGTTCAGCTGTAATTAAACATGGAGGTAATCGGATGGAGCTCTGGGGACCTCATTAGGATTTTCAATTAATGGAAAACGCCACGACGTTTCGGGTACTGTGTGTGTGTGTGTGTGTGTGTGTGTGTGTGTGTGTGTGTGTTTTAAGGGACTTGGGAGATGAGGGAGATGGAAGGGTCGGGTGGTGCCAAGGATGGTGTAATCATTTCCTCCAAACAGTGATGGTTGGGAGTGGGTGGATGATCGCGCGCCACCTTCACATATCAAATGATTCTGGTTTTTAGTTACTTCACATTTTTTCCACGTGTAATACACACCTTACACCCCCCCCCCCTACACACACACAACAACCACCAATAAATAAGGATTAAGATGTTTTATGTCATCAATTATTTATTTATTTTAATGTGTGCAGGTTTTTTTCTTTTAAAGAAATTAATCTGGATCTTTGAGTCACAAATTAAAAAAAAGGGAATCACTGGATTCTTTTTTTCTAACCTGAATTTATTTCACATTTTTATTCTTTTTTTTTTGTATGATTTAAATTTTTTTTAAAAACATACATTATAATTAACTTATAAAAAATAAATATCTATTTTTTTTCTCGTACTACTGTTTTTCACACTTTTACACACACACACACACACACACACACACATATATATATTACCTCACAGCAAGGTCCTGGGCTTGACTCCTTGCCTCGGCCATTATTGTATACGGTTTACATATTCTCTCCATGCTTGCATGGGTTTCCTCCCACAGTCCAAAGATATGCACATTTGGTTAACTGGCCGTTACAAATTGCCCCTAGGTGTGAGTGTGAATGGTTGTATGTGCGTTGCCCTGCGATGGTCTGACTAGCTGTTGAGCATGTACCCCACCTTCGTCTCGTGTCGGCTGAGATAGGCTCCAGCCTCCCCGCAGCCTTAATAGGATTAAGCTGTTGGGCAAATGAGTGAAAGAATTTTTTCACCAATCCATTCTTTTTTCATGTGTGATTCATCTTATCACTACTCTCGATAATTTTATTTATTTATTTATTTGTTCATTCATTTATTTTTCATGTAGATTTTAGTATACAACCTCACACATTCCCAAAAAGTGTGAAGAACTCACAATTCACAATTTGTGTGTGCTTACTGGGTCGTGTGTGTGTGTGTGTATTAAAAGCAGATAATTATTGTCCACATTCTCTCTACCATCATACCTATAACACTTTACTCATATCATTTATACAAGCTTTTCCTGACTACATATAATTAGCCCTGCTCATGGTATCAATAAGATCTAGGAGGTGTGTGTGTGTGTGTGTGTGTGTGTGTGTGTGTGAGAGATGGGGGGACCAGATAGACAGACTGACACCTACTGAGTGCTCATTTCCCTCTCTGCCCTCGGGTGAGGTACACACCTGTCAGTCACACACACACACACACACGGCATGTGTTTTCTTTTGCTCTGCAGTCATTAAGAAGGGCAGGAATCTGTCTTGCATCATCCCAGGCTAAGCTATCTCTCTCTCTCTCTCTCTCTCTCTCTCTCTCTCTGTCTATCTCTCTCCTTCCTTCGGGGGCGTTGTGCGTCTGCAAGCGCCCCGAGCTCCACATCCAGATCCATCAGCCAAATTAAAGCTAATGAGTTGTCAGAGAAAGCCTGAGCCTGAGAAACACTGCTCTATTCTCCATACGCTACAACACACACACACACACACACACAGACATAAACAGTGCTGCAGAAAGTGTATGTGAGTGACTTTAATATGCTGAAGGGCCATGCTGGAGAGAGGCCTAGGCCCTGATTATTTTCCCTCGTCCTGTTTTCTTTCTCCGACAGAGCGTTAGTTAGAGCGAGCACTCAGCATCATTAACGCTGCGCTCCTTCCTCCTTCACGTCACCGCGTTCGGACTCTCAGCCACGCCGAAACACACGAGGCATGGGTTATGTATCTGTGAAATGATTCCATTTTGTTTTCAAGCTCCTACATTTTAAAAGCTTTTATTTATTTATTTTTAGAAGGAAAGACACCGATTCGGTAAACACTTCTACCAGGATTGCGAGTCCTATCCCAGCCGACTCTGAGGGAAGACAGGGTACACCACCTGAAGAGCTCACCTGACTATCGCAGGGCCAACACACACAAACCTACGTGCATGTCTTTGGAATTACTCACTCACTCATTTGCTGAACCGCTTAATCCTATTTGGGTCGCAGCGAGGCTGGCACCTATCTCAACCATCACCGTTCGAAGGCGGGGTACACCCTGAACAGCTCACTAGATCATCGCAGGGCAACACATAACCAATCACACATACATTCACACCTAGGGGTGACTTGGAACAGCCAGTTAGCCAGTTTAACCCGGAGGAAACCCACGTAAGCATGGGGACTCCACACAGAAATGCCCTCCCCAAGCCTGGGACTCGAACCCAGGACCTTCTTGCTGATGTGAGGCAGATGTGCTAACCACTTTGCCATTCTTCCACTGAGTGGCTACTAATGATGTATGGGATGATATTAGCGTGGTAGATCATCCAATCAGAACACACGATTGCTCATATCTAGTGGGTGTGAAAAGAATAATGCCCATTATCCTAGAATTGTGAACCAATCAGATCATGCCGTTCCTGTCTGGTATATCTATATATATCTCATTCCACACTGATGGGTGCATGGGGCAACTTTCATGGTTCACTTAAATGTCTGCTTTTATCCTCTGCAGAACCCATTTCTAAGAACAAACATCCATTCACACCTAGGAGGTGTAATTTAGAGCAGCTTGTAGATCTAAAATTAATGCCTTTGGACTGTAGGAGGAAACCAGAGTACTCAGCAGAAACCCACACAAGCATGGACACACACACACACAGAAACGCCATATACTCGAACCCAGGTCCTTTTGCTGTGAGGCGGACGTCGAGGTACCGCCCTGTGTATGGCGTATATATACTAAACGTAAATAAACTCCCCGATTGGATTATTTCACTCCCCATGGACTATTTAACAAGATCCATGAGATCAACCGTCTCCTAAAGATCTAACACCACGCCGCTCGCTGTGTGATGTACAGTATGACGTTTCTCTCAATAACGTAATCTTTCACATTATATCTCCTTTGCACTCCGAGCGTGGATGTGACATCTGCCTGCTTTGACGTGAGGTTGGAATTAATACATGTTAATTCTGCTCGTTAGAGGCTGCCGGCTCGGAGCCCAGCTTCTGCTCCTCGCATTCTCTTTGATCCCGAGTTTCTTGCCAGGTTTCAGGGCTTTGATGCTCCTCGAGCACTTCACATTGACTGTACATTCCTCCAGCGTGACCATTAATATTAACACAGTGAGAAGGTCACGAAGCACGCTGAATAAAACAGTCACTCCCTTACAGTGGAAAGGGCCCGCGAGTTGATTTTAGAAGCTGTTGAATCTCAGGTATTGTGTGACGAGAATGAACAGCGAGTGTCGTCTGAGGTTTCCTATAAAATGGGGCTGAAATCACGGCTCTTTCTCTGCACTCATCTCTGGGTCACTCAGACGGTTTTGCACCGCTCGAGAGCACTTATACATGCGTTATACCCTCGACTGACCCTTTAAGTGACGGTGGTGAAGATTTCTGCTTAAAGAAACAGTCTGTAATTTCTTTAGTGCCCTCTGCTGCCTGTGAATAACAATATGAACATAAATCAGTTGGCCTTCCCTTCCCTTCAACCAATCTCATATTTCCAGTTTAAACTATAATCATAAGTTGTCTTTTCAAGAAAAAGTAGCAGTTGTGATCATGCAAGGGGGTGGAGCTAATTTATGCGCTGGGATATTCGTTCATTTCATTCATTTTCTAAGCCGCTTAATCCTAATTAGGGTCGCGGGGAGGCTGGTGCCCATCTCAGCCGACTCTGGGCGAAGGGGGGTACACCCTGATAAGCTCGACGGCCATTGCAAGGCCAACACACATACAAGCATTTACACTCACTCTCACAAATAGGGGTGATTTGGAACCGCCAATCAGCCTACTGTGTTTGTTTCTGGATGTGGGAGGAAACTGGAGTACCCTGAGGAATCCCACGCAAGCACGGGGAGAACCCCGGACCTACTTGCTGTAAGGTGAATGTGCTAATTACTGCGCCACTGTGTCACCCTGAACTGAGTTGAAGAAATAAAAGTATAAGTTTAATATAAGGACAGTTTCCCATGTGGATATTTTTGAGATGCCCAGTGACATGGCTAGTTTTCTAAATGGCTATTTATAAAAATTTCTTATTGGTTTTAGTATTTGACTAATAATTTGGCTAATTAGTATAGATTTGACTAAAAAGAATAGTTTTATGTTAGCTTCCTATAAGGCTTATTTCCTATATGGCTAATGATGTGACTTGTTTCCTATATAGCAAAGTTTATATAAGGCTAATAATGCAGTTACTTCCTATAAGACTAGTTTTCTATAAGGCTAGATTTATGCTAGTTTCCTATAATTAGTCATTTCTGATATGGCTAACAGTGTGGCCAGTTTCCAATGTGTCTGATTTCCATGAAGTCTAGTTTCCTGTATGACAAGGTTTATATATATACGGCTCATAATGTCATAAGTTCATTTCCTGTAAGGCTAGTTCCTATTCGACTTGCTTTCTATAGTGATTGTTTTCTGTGCTAGGTTCCAACAAAGCTAATTTCCTATATGGCTAATAATGTGGCCAGTTTCCCATGTAGTCAATTTCCATAAAGTCTAGTCTCCTATATGGAATGGTTTATAATGTGGTTCATTTCCTTGAAGGCTAGTTTTTATATGAGTTGTTTTCTATGCTAGTTTCCAATATGTCAAATTTCCTAAACGTTTGCAGTTACATTTATGGCATTTGGGAGACTCCCTTATCCAGAGCAACTCACATTTTATCATTTTCATAAAACTGTGCACTTGAGAGTTAGGGGCCTTGCTCAAGGGCCCAATAGTGGCAGCTCGGTGGACCTTTGGATCATTAACCCAGAGACCTTACCACTGAGCCACCTCTGCTCTGGCTAATAATGTCACTGCTTTCCGTATTGCAAGGTGGCTTAATACCTAGTTTATCTTAAGTCCCATTTTTTCCTTCCCGAGTAGCATTGCTTCATATAGCAATTTGCTTTACGGCTAATAATATGGCGAGTTTCCCATATGGGCAATTTCGTTAAAGTCTAGTTTCCTGTATGGCTAGGTTCATGAATGGCATGTACCTATATGGCTAATTCCTATATGACCAGTTTTCTATAAGGCTAGTTTTCTATGCTAGTTTCCTACAAAACTAATATCCTAAATGGCTAATCATATCACTGGTTTCCCATATGGCAATATGTTTTAAGTTCCTTTTTTAAACTTTTGCTCCTAATCACACCATTATTAATAAAAATTTGTTACAATGTAAAAAAACAAAAACATTATGATTATGATGATAAAACAAACTCGAGTTGTTGTCGTGCTTTATTTTGGTGTAGCTAAGACTAGACCCAAGATTCAGATTCAAGTATTTCCGTCCTGCGTGATGACACCAGCACGACTCTCCAGTGGGCGATGGAAGAAAGCAATGTTTCCCTGTTTATCCCCGTCTCCGTCCTCATCCCCACGTTCTCCCTCCTCCACTTCAACCGATTGTTTCCTAGGCATCCTGTCAGCATCCGTCTTGGCCGCTGTGATGTCAGGTAATGCCCGGCCACTTGCGTCTGAAGATCCTTCTTACTACTGTATTTATACCCATTTGGCCTCGAGGAAGGAAATGCGCATGAGGAACGAGATGGATCTCTTTCTGAACTAAAAGTCAAACACTATAATTAGGCCATATTTAACACTTGGGTATTTCAGAGCTCCAGCAGGCTGAGGACGTCATCTACAATTAACATTTAGATAATAAACACATTGCAATCAGTTGTTAGAGATGACTTACTATTTCCAGTTAAAATGTAATACTCTCTTACTTTTCTTACTTATATTTCTAATGAGTAATAAAAGCAAATGATGTATGTTATGATTGAGGAGTGGCGGCCATGTTGGACGACCAGAATGTCCTTATTTCATGAATGGGTATTATTCCTTTCCTGCCTTCCAAAATTGTACAAAAAGGTGGAATTGTATAAGAAACCTGTTTAAGAGTAAGTTTAAGGCAACTTTAAGCAACTTTCTGAAATCCATGCACGTGCTCATGGACAGAAATGAATGACATACACGAAAACCTCCACAGTCTATGAAAAAAAAACTTGTAACCTTGTAAGCATGCACACACCTCCTCCGTGATATGCGACGCTGCCACTCGCCTCTTTACGAACTGCTGCTCATGCACATTTGGAGGCGGCCTAACACACTCGGAGGGAAAGCACCATCCGGGGCGTCAATGTGGAAATGGTGAAGGATTACAAATACCTCAGAGTTCATACTGACAATAAACTGGACTGGGTTAGGAACACTACCGCACTTTACAAGAAGGGCCAGAGCCGTCCCTATTTTTTGAGATGTCTAAGCTCGTGTAACATCTGTCGAACACTGCTCAGGATGTTTTATGAGTCTGTTGTGGCCAGCGCCATCCTCTATGCTGTTGCATGCTGGGGCAGCAGTCTGAGGGTTGCAGACGCAAACAAACTGAACAAATTGATCCACAAGGCCAGTAACGTTGTGGGGATGGAGCTGGACTCTGATGGTGGTGTCGGAAAAGTGAATGTTGTCCAAAAAAAAGACAATATTAAACAATACCTCCCACCCACTTCACAACCTGCTGATCAGTCACAGGAGCACGTTCAGTGAGAGACTGATACCACCTAA
>JAOUQZ010000034.1:1399613-1414552 GCA_028564935.1 Neosilurus hyrtlii
GTCGTACTAAGCATTTCACTACATATTGTACTGTGTATAATTTGTATGTGACAATAAACTTGAATTTGATTTGATTTTGATTTGAATCCGGGTTGATGCCACAGCCATCTGTGACTGGGCGTCAATGGGAGCTAATTGGTTGAGCTCTCACAGGAGGGAGGGATGGCATACACTAGTTTCCGTGTCACTCACAGTGATCACCAGCCAGCCATGGGCATCTGTGATATACGCATGCGCAGCAGTTCGAAAAAAGGTGGGCGCTTACATCCCCTCCCTGGGTGGTGGTTGTATGATTGTTTTTTTTAAATGTATTTTCCTTTTTTCTTTTTTTTTTTTTTTTTGGGGGGGGGGGTGATTATACAAACCTTTTTTAAACCTTTTTTAAACCTTTTTTAACTAGTGTTAAATATTAACTAGCACTGTTGCCGATTCCACATCACTGTCATTGGAGGATATTAAAACCAAAAATGGTCACATGTCCCTTAGTATAATCACCACCGCAGACATGTTTGATGTATTACAGTAGAGAAATGTAAGTGCAGAAGTACTAAGTGATCCAGTTCTGCATCTGCCCAAGGAAGTGTAATAAATTGGGACATGCCAGCATGGTTACATCACAGAATTAATGTTTGTTGATGAACAAAGTCACGAATGGGGATGTGATCCAGATGACATATGTACACACCTCGGATGTACGAGAAACTTTGATCTCTATCTTAGCTGGTCCAGGAAATGAGCAGTGCATTAAACTCTTGCATGATGTCTGACCTTCGAGCTTAGAGCAGCATGCTGTAAAAACAAAAACACAAATCCCCCTGTCTCACACTCAAAAAAGCAATCCACTTCTAACAGGAAATTAAATGGCTTTAAAAACCACCCAGAATGCACAAAGAGGCCGCAATAGGAAAATAACGACTGATTAATAAAAGCTTTGGAGAAGAATTGGGCGGCACAGTTGCGTAGTGATTAACATATCTGCTTTACAGTAAAGGGTCCTGGGTTCAAGTCTCGGGCTTGGCAAGGGCGTTTCTGTGTGGAGTTTGCACTCTCTCTCTCTGTGCGCTTGTGTGGGTTTCCTCCAGATACTCCAGTTTCCTCCCACAGTCCAAAGACATGCATGTTATGCTAACTGGCTGTTCCAGATTGCCCCAAGGCTTGAGTGTACATGGCTGTGTGTGTGTGTGTGTGTTTTGGTCTGGTGAGCTGTTCATGTGATTATACACTGATATATACAAAACATACCTATGAATATTATATTCCATTGTTAACCAATAGATCTCTCAAAACTCCTACAGGTTCTACAAATTCCCAGAGGGACCAGGACATTCTGTATGGTTCTAGAGAACATTTAATTGGATGAGTATGAAGTTGTGCCCAGATATGATTCCATCCATCATGACTTCGGGTGACAGATGGGGTTACACCCTGAACAGCTCACTGTTCTATAGCAAGGCGTAGTTTTTTTTATTAGATTTCCAGGTAAAATATACACACTGGAGGTACCAAACATTTCCTCTTGAAGGTACCACTCTAGTGACAAGGTAAATTGTAATCTGCATGCTTGTTACTTCCTTCTTCAAACCTTTAAAGCAAAATGAAAGGAAAGACTTTCAAACTCTCCTGTTACACTAACAGATGTATATTTTCATCATCAGGTGGTTTTTACTTACATTTTCCAAGTTGCAATCTGCTAAAATGCCTTTGATAGTTTTTATTAGCCTGTTTGAAAAGGCAGACATTCGTAGTATGTTTCATTCTGGAAAAAGTGCAAAATCCTGAGAATAGGACGTGGATGCATCACTTCTAATAAGGCAAGATAATGGCAATGATAACAGTATACAGATATTAAATAACAAATCAGATATATATAGGGATGTGTAGGGGGGTTGTAGAGAAAAATTTTAGGATTCCTCCCTAATTTAATTTTACTATGTAAAGCTGCTTTGTGACAATGTCAATTGTAAAAAGCGCTATACAAATAAAACTGACTTGACTTGACTTGATATAAACTAGTGAACTTCTAAATAAAATAAAGCTGAGCACATCTGCACATAATACTTTATTACATTTACATACCTCAGACAAGCGTCTGATTATATGAACCTATGGTATGTAGCTCAGTGCATGTAATGTACAACACTTTCGCGTTTACAGTTTCTTCTGCGTCTGACACGTCCCACTTTTCGCATTACAGTGGTACCCCTTGTATAAGGATTTATTATTCATTTTTATTCTTCACTCAAATAGGGCTTTATTTAGCATAACGCGTTTTGATACGGACATAAACTATGCATGCAAGCTTTTTTTTAAGTTTGTGTTAAATTCCCCTTTAATTCAGTATCTCTCACTTTCTCAATGCTCCATAATTCCAACCTCCATTTGTTGCTCATGCTAATTAAGGTCAGTCAATGAGTCAAATTAGCCAGGTCAGGAACAATAAAGACTCCCACAGAGCATTATGAAGGCATGAGAAGTCTGTTCATGTGCATCAGATAAAGCAAGAATATGTGTCCATTCTTCTCTGTGGTGCTTTTACACTTAATTAAAAGTAATTAGTACTTGAGGCAGAAATAGTGATGATGAGCAATACTTTATACTCATTACTTAGCTCACTGTCGCATATTAAAGCTTTGTCATGCTCTTTTGAAAGGCTCCATGGCCTCGCACAACAATCAGAGCCAGGCTCATTAATAAACATCGTTAATTACCACAAGAATAACATGTTCACATTTCCGGAACGAATGGCTGTCAGGCAGGAATGAATTACAAAGATGCCATACCCCCTTCTATTAAATTTCGAATCAAGAAAACAGGTCATGCAGATTAGATGATAAGACAAGCATCCTGCTTTCTAAATAGAAAAGTCTAAATATTTTTTACTGGCCTTGAAAAAAACCCGTTTATCAGTACAGCACTGCCTCCTAGTGATTGCCTCCCAGACAACACGGGACAACTAAAACCGGACATGTTGTTATTACAGGGCGGCGCAGTGGCGTAGTGATTAGCACATCTGCCTCACAGCAAAAAGGTCACAGGTTTTGCAGTTCTGTATGGAGTTTGCATGTTCTCCCAGTGCTTAGGTACTCCAGTTTTCTCCCACAGTCCAAATTGTCCAATTGTGTGTGTGGTAGCTCTGCGATGGACTGACAAGCTGTTAAGGGTATATCCTGCCTTTGCCAAGAGTTGGCTGAGATAGGCTCCAGACTTCCTGTGACCCTAAAGGGATTAAATGTGTTGTTGGCTCGGTGATTAAGGTGGTAAATCGCTATGGGTAGGGGTGTCTGCTAAATGTGATACATGTAAGTGGTTTGGTAAATAAATAAATACTCTTATTGAAAAACAACAAACGACATGGTGCTGGTGTGGTCAAGTGAAGTTACTGTTCACACCCCATTGTGGCACTGTGATTAGCAAGTCCGCATGTTCTCACCATGCTTGCGGGGGTTTTCTCTGGGTACTCCTGTTTTCTTCTACAATCCAAAGACATGTACATTAGGCTAATACGCTGTTCCAAATCGCCTCTCGGTGTGAATGCGAGTGTGATTAGTTGTGTTTGTGTTGGCCCTGCGATGGTCTGGCAACCTGTTCAGTGTGTACTCTGTCTTCGCCCAGAGTGACTGAGGTAGGCTCCACCAACCCTGATAGGATCAAGCAGGTGGCGAATTTTCATACAACTGAATTTTTTTATCCCGTTTGTTACATTTAATGTTGTGAAACAACCATGAAACAAATTAGTTCTCAGCTTCTTGCTTACCTGACTATAATATTACCTGTAAAGCAGATCGGGGGGGGGGGGGTGTTTCCAGAAAACTTTCCTAGGTCAAAAAGAAGATTAAGAAGTCGTCCATATTGAATGTTGTGGTTTGTATACAGCTCCCTCTGCTGCCTGTCTAACGCTACGACATGCAGGTCAATCACATTCATTAAAAATAATAATAACAATACCATCTCACTTACTCGCTAAACCGCTTAATCCTACTAGGGTCCTTTAATCCTAAAGGCGGGGTACACCCTGAACAGCTCACCAGACCATTAGAGGGCCAACACATGCAATCATTCACACTCACACCTAGGGCCAATCTGGAACAGACAATAAGCCTAATGTGCATGTCTTTGGACTGTAGAAGAAAACCAAAATACCCAGAGGAAACCCACACAAGCACGGGGAGAACGTACAGACTCTACACCCAGGACCTTCTTGCAGTGAGGCGCACATGCTAACCACTTTGCCCCCGTGCCACCCACAGATATACTATATCCCTAATCTAAAATTGTATTAAATAGTTAAAGATTTGGAACACAAACACAATCGCACCCTGTATTAATGTTATGAATACTCAAAACGGTGCAACAGGACAAAAAATTAAGCTTTAGCGTTGATCAGTTTTATAGAGAATTATCAAGACTCACTCATCTGCATGCACGATATTTTTAGCTGAAGCCACAGGAGCCAGGGGGTGGAGATGGTGGTAGTCAGAGGTTTCGAGATCGTACACATTCGACCAGCAGGCGTGCTATATATAACTAGTGTCAACATATTACAACACATGCAGAAATACACACGCAAGCATGCACCTCAGCTGACTGACAAACCAGACAAAAGAGCTAATTCAATGTTGCTAACTGAGCCTTAGTGCTGGACTTTTATTTCCCGGATAATTCTCAAGAGGTGAGTCACTGCAGCGTCTGTGCACACATGGGTGCATGTGCATGTGTGGATGTGTGCGATATTTGATAAGGCAGTATGTTTCGCCAAGAACAACAAAGTATCTAGGACGATTGCAGACCTAAAGGATCACAGCAATTTTACCGCTAGGATTATATGATTGAACCTAAGCCTGCTTCTCTGCTTGTAGAACCATGATTTAAAAGCTCCAAGGCAGTTCATCATGCGAGAAAATCCCAATTGAAAACTGACACCCTGATTGGACACACCATTGATGACCCAGTTAGATAAACCTGTGATTGGCCAGGGCCTGTCCAGCCCTGATCCACTGGTGCGAGAGGCCTACCTAATGGCCTATGACTATATTAACTATGTAACCACCAAACCAGGAACACCGCTAGGCCCGGCACCCTCGCAAGCCTCAGCAGCACTGCGCCACGCAGGAGACGAGCTCCTCCAACGCTTCCCGATTTTCTTCCGTCGCTGGCCACGTGTTTTCCGGGATGTGAAAGAGGAGACAGCATGTTCTATGCTGATGTCCATCCTGGACGAGCACTTCTCTCAGACGAGACGCAGGGACCTGGCCTGGAGCGCCGTACTCTCTGTGTTTGTGCTTGCAGGTCAGATGGCACTGCACTGCCAACAGAATGGCATGAACAACGTACTGCCCCAGCTCCAACAGTCTGTAGGAAACTATGTTGAGAGAGTCATCTGCCCTGAGATAAGGGACAAGGGAGGATGGGTAAGTTGGCTATGGGGCAAGAAGCAATAGCGAGATAAGATAGTGGTCTCAATGTTCTTCACTGGAGCTAAAGTTTTCAAGCATCTAGATGACCAGATAATTTAATACAGAGCAAAATAACCAGGTGTATCTGTTATAGGCATAATATATTCTACAGAGGCAAGAGTGCTATCTTGTATGCTAGCAATCTACTTGGGGTCACGAAGAAATACTTCAGGTGGCACAGTGGTGCAATGGTTAGCACGTCCACCTCACAGCAAGAAGGTCCTGGGCTCGATTCCCGGCTCGGGCGTTTCTGTGTGGAGTTTGTATGTTCTCTGCGTGCTTGTGTGGGTTTCCTCCGGGTACTCCGGTTTCCTGTCACAGTCCAAAAACATGCAGTCAGCTAATTGTCTGTTCCAAATCACCCCTAGGTGTGAGTGTGAATGGTTGTGTAAGGGTTGGCCCTGCGATGGCCTGGCGAGCTGTCCAGGTTGTACCCCGCCCTCGCCCAGTCGGCTGAGATGGGCGCCAGCCTTCCCGCGACCCTAATTAGAATTAAGCGGTTAAGAAAATGAATCAAGAAATACTTCAAAACTATCCATATGTAGAAATGTTTGTGTGACACAGTGGTTAGAGGTTAGTACATCCACCTCATGGCAAGAAGGTCCAAATCCAAACACATGCACATTGGCTGTTCCAAATTGACCCTAGGTGTCAGTGTGTTCGCCCTGCAATAGTCTGGTGGGCTGTTCAGGGTGTGCCTCACCTTCTTCCTGTCTAGCAGGAGTAAGTGGTTTAGCAAATGAGTGAGTGAGAAATATGTTTGACCAAAGAACAAACAAGTTACAACTAATTATGTGCCTAAGGCTGAGTGTGGTATCTGCATGTCCAGTACATGTAATACAGCTAAGTTTTAGGATAAGAGTAGATAAGTACTAGGTGCAAGAAGTCATAGCAAGCAACAACTATAACAAATAAGTGCATTTGTATTTTTTCCAAGTCAGGTTTTGTGACTCGCTTTGGAGAGAAGCAGACGTTGGAGGGCCGGGTGAAGCAAGTGTGCTGCTGGAGTCTGCTAATACTTAGCATGGGGCTCTTCACCTACTTCCTGTGGAAAAGAATCATCTAGGCTACAGGGCCCTCCTGTGGCAAACTATTTATCATGGAACTTCTCGGAAAATACTGGGGAAATTTTTTAAAGTAATTATTCTATTAGAAAAATACAGCTAATTTCCTGTTGTTTGCAATAAAATGTTCCAATGTTACCTTGACAAAATTAGTTTTAAATTTGTTCAAAGTAACCCTAAAATAATTGATTCACATGTAGCTTTGCTAAGCTTAACCTGCAAAAATTACTAGCACAATATTCAGATATTACACTTGTTATATATTGTTGTGTTCTTAAGTTTATAATATAGAAATGTTTCCCTTCTCTGGTGCAAAAGTATTTAACTTTGAACTCTTGATGTTGGCATGAAAACTTAATCATTCAAGATCAAATATCTGAATGTTGGCCATGTTGAGCAGGAAATGTAATTTTATATATATTAAAATTAAATCTAAACTTGGTCTTGACAAATAACTAGCTCACTTCCTGTAATTAGCTAGTTAAACCATGGGATTTCTTCTATAATTGACCATGTTATATTAAACCTGTCAGACAGGGAACCTCATCTAAAACATTGAAGCAATGTAGAGAAAACAGACAGAGCTGCATTCTTTAATAATTCATTTGTAATTCATGTTCATGTGCAGGCAAAGTGAAAACAATTCAAACACCTTAACAAAAGAACTTTAATGAGGCTTCTGTACAGAAAAGTAAATGGACAGCAGAAAAAACAGACTCAGTTGTGGAAAGATTTGTAGCCTGGCACATAGACATATACACAAGCAAGATTTATGCGAGGTCCTCCTCTCCTTCCTCTTCAAACTCTCCCTCCTCCTCAGCAGTGGCATCCTGGTACTGTTGGTACTCGGACACCAGGTCGTTCATGTTGCTCTCCGCTTCGGTGAACTCCATCTCATCCATACCTTCACCTGTGTACCAGTGCAGGAAAGCTTTGCGCCTGAACATGGCAGTGAACTGCTCAGAGATGCGTTTGAAGAGCTCTTGAATGGCAGTGCTGTTGCCGATAAAAGTGGCTGCCATCTTGAGACCGCGTGGTGGGATGTCGCATACGGCCGTCTTGACGTTGTTGGGGATCCATTCGACGAAGTAGCTGCTGTTCTTGTTTTGCACATTCAACATCTGCTCATCAACTTCTTTCATGGACATGCGACCACGGAAGATGGCGGCAACAGTGAGATAACGGCCGTGTCGGGGGTCGCAGGCGGCCATCATGTTCTTGGCATCAAACATCTGCTGTGTCAGCTCAGGGACCGTGAGTGAGCGGTACTGCTGGCTTCCCCTGCTGGTCAGTGGGGCAAACCCAGGCATGAAAAAGTGCAAACGTGGGAAGGGTACCATGTTCACAGCCAGCTTACGCAGATCTGCATTGAGCTGACCGGGGAAACGGAGACAGGTTGTGACACCACTCATGGTGGCTGAGACTAAATGGTTGAGGTCACCGTATGAGGGTGTTGTGAGCTTCAGTGTGCGGAAGCAGATATCATAAAGAGCTTCGTTGTCAATACAATAGGTCTCATCTGTGTTTTCAACCAGCTGGTGCACAGATAAAGTGGCGTTATATGGTTCTACAACTGTGTCAGACACCTTGGGTGAAGGCACCACACTGAACGTGTTCATGATGCGGTCAGGATATTCTTCACGGATCTTGCTGATCAGCAGTGTGCCCATACCAGAGCCAGTGCCGCCACCCAGGGAGTGGGTGAGCTGGAAGCCCTGCAGGCAGTCACAGCTCTCAGCCTCTTTACGCACCACATCCAGCACGGAGTCGACGAGCTCAGCACCCTCAGTGTAGTGCCCCTTGGCCCAGTTGTTTCCTGCACCACTCTGACCTGTACATTTCATTAAAGTGGAATATTTAAGTATCCTATCATGATCAAATACACC
Source organism: Neosilurus hyrtlii (assembly GCA_028564935.1). Classification (NCBI taxonomy): domain Eukaryota; kingdom Metazoa; phylum Chordata; class Actinopteri; order Siluriformes; family Plotosidae; genus Neosilurus; species Neosilurus hyrtlii. Next base: position 1,408,017 of record JAOUQZ010000034.1, read on the forward strand.
TCAAAAAGTGATTCATTCAAACCAAACTCACCAAAAACAAAGTTGTCTGGCCTAAAGACCTGACCAAAAGGTCCAGATCGCACAGAGTCCATGGTACCGGGCTCCAAGTCTACCAGAACAGCACGGGGCACATATTTGCCACCTAAAAAACAAAAAAATGAGGGTGAGTTGGACCATCAATGCAGACTATATTTAATAAAATCAAATGTAAACGACGGTATGTACCAGAAGCCTCATTGTAGTAGACGTTGATCCTGTCCAGCTGGAGATCACTGTCTCCATGGTATGTGCCAGTTGGGTCAATGCCATGCTCGTCACTAATAACCTCCCAGAACTGAAAGAAAAACAAATGAAAGCATTAAAAAAATAATTTTTAACTGGCTTTTTGGACTGTAAACAAAAAAGACTTCACACTCTTTGCATTACAAAATCAATACGAGATACAAACTACCCTGTACTTAGCATTAACAATGCTAATACAAAAAGGTGAGTTTGCAGAAGCCTTTAATACAATTACAAGCCTCTACACAAATATACATGGAAAAGGATATTTAATCCGTTTTATAATCACTTAAAGTGTGAAAATTGAGTCAAAATGTAACTTCACCCGGATATTCACTACCATGCGGTGAGTATTAGCCGCCGCATTGCAGCATTAATCTGGGCCTTGCTACTTAGCATGAAGAATGCTTGCGCGAGAGAAAAACAACCAATCACAACCATTTAATAAGCACGCGCGTTCGAGTGCACATTCAAATATATAACCGCCAGAATTGAAGGGGAGGGGAGAGGGGGTTTTTCCCGATTTTTTTTTTTTTAAAGTAAAAACCGCGCGCGCGGAGTTCGCGCCGATTGGCTGAAATCCATCAGTGAGGATTTTGTAGTTACGTCACTCAGACTCCGCCCCACCCATATCCGGCAGAAAGGCGCGGCGCGCGCCAGGTTAGGCCTTCCGTCAGGATGAATAAGCTTGAAAATCTAAATATCAAATTCATTGGCATCCGGATAAGATTACATTAATAAAATATTCCAAAGTAGGCAAATTTATAATCAGATACTCTTACTTTCCCTTTATCCTTACAGTCTTTGTTTAAAAAAAACCTCCCCTACAACGGTTTTGTTCAACGTTTTGAGACAAAACGTACATAAAGCAACAAGAAAATAAGACTTCATACATTTTAATGTTTTTATTTCCTATTTATCTCCAGCGCGATGTTTAAACAAACAGTAAGACGTCACATGGTCATGGCGACCCATTTTCCTTCTTTTCATTCACACAGGCACAATGGCGGCGACTATTCACTACGTCTTACACACAATTTTTCATTCGAAAATGCGGATTTTACATCAAAAATAGCATACGTCGTGATATTTTAAATTCATTTATGCTTGAATGAACAAAATATTTCAAATTCAACCAAAAATTTTTTTCCAAAAAAAAAAACACATAGAACCAACCTTCGCTCCGATCTGGTTACCACACTGACCAGCCTGAAGATGCACAATTTCCCTCATGTCTGCTTATTTTCAGCGGTCGTGAAACCTCAGAAATGTGAACTGTCCTGCCTTTTCCTTCTACAGAAGTGAAGAAACCCTCTGCGTCCCCCTCTTTATAAGTGCATTGGTTAGATCCGCCCCCAAACACCGGCGTCCGTGCTCTATTGGTTGAAATTTTGAAAAACATGCTTTAGAGCATCCGTATTCGTCGTTGATTAGTCGATACGTGCTTTCACTCAAAACCGGCAACGTTGAGCTTTGTCACGCCAGCATATGTCTGTCTGAAGTCATGCTAATCTAAACCATTGCTAGCATGTATTGTGTATCTGTGAGACTAAACACTTAGCAAATAAATATGTCCAGTATTCATCTGTAAACATGAAAAAGGCGCATAGTGCTAGAAATAGCCCAGGGTTTTGGAGATAATCTATATTTATATGAAGGAAGAGATTTTATTTTGATTAGCTAGTAAGGTTTCTCCTCAAGTGTTTTTTATTCCTCAGGAAATGCACTAGAACCTATTAAATAAGGAGCCTGAGGGCTTAAAAATATAAATGTATAATTCATAAAGGCATCCAATACCAACGTACCCGCAACACAACGCTAAGTATGTTACAAAAAAATAGAAGTTAACAGATTGCAGAACTAGTAGAGCACTAAAATGACATAAACCTGTCTCTGTAGGTCAAATATTAAGGAATTTATAGCATTTTAAAGTCATAAAAACAGTAGGCATTTTCGTGCTTAATTAACTGGATAAAACAATAAGCAAATTGTGACCGAAATCATTGAATCAGCCACATACATGGAAATAACTTCCTCCGAATGCTAGGAGAACCGTGTGGTAATGTTTAGATTTCAATGAGATTGCGCAGGGATGAAGAGAAATACTTTATCTGACACTTTTATATGCTTTTAAGAAACAACATACCTACCTACAAAGTAAATATGCAGTGGTTTTATGACATAAACTTTCCGTTGGACTTTTTTCTTCTCTTCCTGTGCATCGATTCCAAATTCGAGTACCATTAGAAAGTACAATCTGTGTACCGTCATCACAATCGGTGTTGTCTGGGATATCCCAACATAATCTAACTACGCGATGCACAAAAACGCAATGCATCCGCTAGGAACATCGAGTGCAGAATCGAGGTCAGTGTAGCGTATCTAACAATACATAAAGATATAGTTAGCCGGCTAGCTAGCCATCCTACTTCTGCAATATACTAATATATCTAAAATTTATGTGATGTCGATTTAAATCATGCTAAACATTATATTAAATAAAGCTGTTTGCCAAACCGATTACTCCTACTAGGGTTGTGGGGAGGCTAGAACCTCTCAGCCAACAATGGGTAAAGGAGGGGTACACCCTGAACCAGACCATCGCAGGGCCAACACACACAACCATTCACACTTACATCCACACCTAGCGGCAATTTGGAACAGCCAATTAGGCTAACATGCATGTCTTTGTACTGCGGGAAGAAACCGGAGTACCCGGAAGAAACCCGCGCAAGCACGGGGAGAACATGCAAACTCCACACAGAAACGTCCCAGCCTGGGCACATAAAATAAAAAAGACACAAACATTAAACAGGACTATAACAAGGTTGTATTCATTCATTTTCTGAACCGCTTAATCCCAATTAGGGTCGCAGGGAGGCTGGTGCCCATCTCAGTACCATGTAGGGCAGTGGTGGCTCAGTGGTTAATGGAATGGGTTACTGATCCTAAGATTGGGGGTTCAATCCTCAGTACCACCACTGTTGGGCCCTTTAGCAAAGCCCTCAATTGTATATAAATAATAATTGTAGATGGCTCTGGAATAAGAGCGTCCACAAAAAAAACGTAAACGTGTTGGTTTAACTGTGTCTTGTTTAACTTTTTTTTTTTAAGAGTTTTAATATTTACTACACAGAAGTCCTACTAGGGCCAGAGGGATGCCTCCACCAAGCCCTCATGCCACATCTCATGCCACATAATGTCTTCCCTGATCAGCTCCTCACTCACCTGCAAAGGCAGAAACACTACATTTAACTGTTATATAACGGACATGTCAATCAGTGAAGTACTGAGTTGGACGATGTAGATGTTATATATTTAATGCTAGGCTAAGTTAAATTAAGCTAAACACTTGTTTCAATAATGATAATCATCGAATACTAAAAGCTTCAGGCTTTAGCCACTTCCCCAACCCTTTCCTCAAGTTATTTACCAAATGCAGCCACTCTTCAGTATGTTTACAGAGATTACACTCACTAGATGAACATACAAAATTCCAAAGAAATGGCCTTATTCAGGCAGACATCAAGGCTAAGTACTATATTTAAACTTAAACACTAATTTGACATAAGTAATTTCACATAAAGTGTGGATGGATAGGGTGGCACGGTGGCGTAGTGGTCAGCACATTCACCTCCCAGCAAGAAGGTCCTGGGTTTGAGTCCGTATCTCCATTCAGATCTGTTTATCCATCTCATTCGTCCTCCCTTCCGTCACTTCCTTTCCCATTGTATATTTGTGTTTTTATGTTTGTATCTTAGCAGACATTGGGCAAAGGAAGGGTACACCCTGAACAGTTTGCCAGACCATCACAGGGCCACCCCTTCACTATCATTCACACTCACAGTCAGTCAGCCTAATGTGCATGTCTTTGAACTTTGAAAGGAAACCAAAGTGCCCGGAGTAAACTCCCGCAACTAGCAAACTCCACACAGAAACGCCCTCACTCAGCCCACGACTCAAAAGCAGGACCTTCTTGCTAACCACTACACCACCATGTCGTAACAAATTCTAAACCCAAGTAATCAGTTGGACACGTTGAAGACGAACACAGGTGATAATAGTGAGGTCCTCATCACAGTTTAACGATTTGCAGAACTTATGCGACGTATGACAAATTTCTATAAAACACTGGCATACACTGAATTGATGTTATTCCAGTTTTGAACGCAGTGGCGGGCCGTCAGGGCCAGCAAAGTCTTCTCTTCTGGCCCAAACACTATCAGAAGCACTGATCTACTTAAATTCTAGTGTTTGGTCCATGAAATTGTATAAATTTATTCCAAAAAGTCTTTTCTCCTCATGTCGTAGTGTGTCTCTTGGCTGCACTGCTTCCAGTATATGGATGTGGATGTGTATTTTTAGTCCAATAAAATTTCAGCCTCTATGTGCTGCCATGTGAATGTAACCCGCCCAGGGCCTTCAGAATCAGTAGTGCTGGCCGATGTCACTTAAACTATATTAGCAATGGGGCTGTTTCTTTAACCAATCCAATTTCAAATTCATCTCATAGGGCCAGCTAGCTGACGCACAATAACGTTAGCATTTTTCCGTCCTCTGATTGGTTGGTCAGAGCAAAACTGTTCGACAAGCCAAGTTTCTTACTTTAGTAATAATGGTATTCACCCCAAATACACGAAATGCCTCTTTCTCTGTAATGCCAGGCCTTGTTATATTGCGTTTATGTATGTTACTGATGGTTTCTATAATTGTGTCATAGCGGTGGAATTAGGTGGTGGATTAAGTCCGTTAAGTCCCCACTGAGGGCCCAGATACCAAATGCACGGTCTGCCCCTGTTTGAACTTATATATTACTTATTAGTAACTTATCCGGAACCTATCGAAAACTTATAGCTAACTTGCTTCGAACTTATCTCCAACGTATATTGACATATGTAGGGGTATCTGATGTGTTCCGAATGACCACAGAACTTTTACTGAACATCTTTCTAACTTACAGCTAGCATATTATGGGCGTATTAGCAGCATTTAGGGGGATTGGTATATAAAATGAGGTTCAAATGAGAACCCGTTTAGTACTCCTCAAGACTCCAGCAAGACTGAGACGAGAATACCTACTAGCTGTCCTCCAACAGCATGGCCTCTTCGATTTTTTCAGCATGACGGAGATATTGATATCTAGTGCAGATCTGATTTGAATCAGCAAGCGGCAGCCTTTTATGTCACATGATCGATCATTGGGGATACACTGCTGCATAAGTTAGATTATCGTTGGTCATAAGTTGCTAACACTGGCTACACGCTATGCATTCGTTGGTATAAGTTATAAGTAGGTTCAAAAAACACTAGACATTATATTCAACTTATGAGTAACTTACAAATAATGTGTCTGAATGATCGCATAACTTACCTAGAACTTATGGCCAGCGTATGCAAACGTATGAGCCATACGCTAGCATACATCGAATATTTTTGACTAACTTGCCATACTACAACTTATACCAGCATGCTGTTAACTTACACAAAACTTACCCATATTCAACGTACACCAGCATATTCGCCAAATTTCTCACATGTCCGCATACACTGGCTAAATCGTCAATGTGTGACAGGGGCCTAAGATATATTTTAAAACCAGCATGAATGGGTTATAGCCTTACATTCTGACAGCCTATTGGTGCAACAGCCCTATCCCTAACCCAGCTGACCTGAGTAGAGTACGCAACCTGTATGAGTAGGGCTGTCAGACCAATGTGCTGTTGGGAACATAGAGCCATCCCGGCCTGAATGTACAATAAGTGTTTTGAATGGGTGTGTCTTGGCTGTATGTAAACTTTCATTTCAGTTTGAATACTCCCAGTGTGCATTCAACACACCAAGTAAACATCAAGTGTTCTTTCACCAGCATAAGCAGCTTATTACATAGACTGCAGATGCAATTTTCCCACATGCATCAGCATGTGATTTCCTCCTCACTGAGCTGTGTTTGGGAGGTGTTTACAGCTCAGCTCGGTTCATTTCCTATTCCAGGCTATTACCGTGCCATGATGCAGCCTACAGTAAATGTACCTCTACTCTATCCATCCCCCTCAGCTGCATGTTGCATAGACTAGAAGTGAAATGGAGAGTCCTACTGGTGACGGAGGCAAACAATGCAGTACAGTACAATACAGTAGGTTTAAAAGAGGTTCTTGGGTAAACAAACCAAAAAAAAATTATATATATATATATGTGTGTGTGTGTGTGTGTGTGTGTGTGTGTGTGTATATATATATATATATATATATATATAT
>JAOUQZ010000034.1:1460586-1471841 GCA_028564935.1 Neosilurus hyrtlii
GTTTTTAGTGCACAAAAAATTATGAATGGATTTTAATGGATTTTTGTTGTGGGTGGATATGGGCCCAAGTAATACACAGTGGTGGCTCAGTGGTTAAGGCTCGGGCTTACTGATCCAAGGGTTGGGGGGTTCAAGTACCAGCACAAGTCTGCCACTGTTGGGTCAATGAGTAGGACCTTAAACCCTCAGTTGCTCAGTTGTATTAAAAAATGACAAATGAAAGTCGATCTGGATAACAGCGTCTGCCAAATGCCATAAATGTAAATTATTCTGCATGGAGTTTGCATGTTCTCCCTGTGCTTGCATGGGTTTTCTACAATTACTCCAGTTTCCTCCCACAGTCCAAAGACATGCACATTAGGCTAATTTATTGTTCCAAATTGCCCTTAGGTGTAAGTGTGAATTGTGTATGTGTTTTGGTCATACAGGGGACTGGTGAGCTGGTCAGGGTGTACCCCGCTATGGCCCAGAGTTGACTGAGAAAGACTCCAGCCTCCCTGGGACCCTATATTAGAATTTATGAATGAATGAATGAATGTTGAGAAAGGAATAGTGAAAATAATATATAAGGAAAATGAGCTGCCTGGGGGGATTGTTTTGCGCTCGCCAGTTTTTTTCTACACAGTATTATAAATTATACTTATTAAACTTATTTGGCTAGTTTATTAAACTTTTTATATGTATATATGTATATGTACTGGCCAGAAAATAAATCAACAAAACTTCAGACACCAAGCACCACTTTGGCTGTGCAAATTAAATTTTCGGCCAAATTGTTCCTTCAAAGTGATCCTCGTTGAATATGTCAATTTTGATGTACAGAAGACCATGATATTGATTTTTTTTTCAGCAATAAGAAAGACATCCCACCCTTGGAATGACGTATTAGCTTAAGTTTTGCTAAAATGTTAAATTAAGAAGTTTGCAAACATATTGCATTGCACCAGCTGGTAGAGGTGGCGCGGGCCTAGTGTGTCCGGATTACGGAGGTGACCAAAGGTTATAGGAGTGAATGAAGCAAATAGATCACTTGTGTGTTCCTCAGAGATAATAAAGTGATTGAAAACTACCCAAGGTCCTTGTAAGGGCACTTGAGTGTGAATCGCTGATCAGGAAGGAGTCTCTCCCTCTCTCTCTCTCTCCCTCTTTTCTCTAATCCGTCTTTGAGTGCCAGCGCAGGATTCAGCAGTGTGTCTGAAAGGGGGAAGGGAATGAAGGATCGAAAAAGGAAAGAGAAAGAGAGAGATAGAAAAAAGGGGATATGGGGACACCCTGCTGATTTTGGCTCCGGAGGATCCATTCATGTGGAGGGCCTTCACGTACTATTCCCACAGTCCACACAGACGCACACACTCTCCACCTAAATTAGATTAGACTCCTCTTCATTCTCCTCAGTGCGAATGCTGGCCTTTCTCTGCCAGAGACCCCTCACTCTTTGGTCTTCTTCAGTACAACGAGCACTTAGACAACCTCAGTCAATACACTCTCATGTGTACACACATACGTGACCCGAAGCTTTAGTTTAAACCTCTATTATGTGGAAGGAATCATCAGTGCTCTTGGTCATCGTAAGTGTACTTACTATTGATTATTTTTCTGCAGTATTTGCTTTGTATTCTTCCTGCACCACAGCAACTTGCCACAATTTATGATCTCTGCCAACAAGGTCAACAGATTTTCATAAAAATTTCTTCTAGCGTGGCTTTGGACAAGGAAGCCTCCAATATTTTGGAGACTTTCCTGATCAGTTTTTAAAGGATCCTTTAACAATGTGAGATAGGAGGATTTTTTTTTGAAGTGTGCTATTACAGAAGGGGGTGTAGTGTACTTTTTTTTTTTGCTTGGTGGAGGTTTGTGCTCTCTGAGTGCTCTTCTTTTTAATTTTCCATTATTTGTATAACACTGTATTATTAGAACCATATATACTATATGCAGAGTGACCCAAAATAAACCTGACACATTTCAAAGGTAAATAAATTGAAAAAAGGATGAAGATAATTATTCATTCATTCATTCATTCATTTTCTGAACCACTTAATCCTAATTAGGGTCGGCACCCATCTCAGCTAACTCTGGGCGAGGACAGAGTACACCCTGGACAGCTCGCCAGGCCATCGCAGGGCTGAAACATGTTGACGGCAACCTAATGGCCTACTCTTTATGAACGTCAGCAATGGTTCTCTTACATGCCTCTCACCACAGACAGAGAGAGACATGGCCGGCCTTTGATAACCCAGTTAGCTTTGATAACCCAGTTAGCTGCACTGAGGGGACAGCAGTGACAACTTGGTGACAGTGGTGCTTAAATCCCCGACCTTTGGATCAGTAAGCCAGCACTTACTTACTGAAACTTATTGTGGCTGGAGAGGTGATACTATGGCCAACTGGTAGCCCAACCCCAACTGTCCTCAGTTACCAACATAGCATGGTCAGCAGCACACAGCAAGAAGGAGCTACGGCACACACAGCTTGAAGATCATTGGAAGAGTTGAGGAAAATGGTTCTGGATCGGGTGATCTTGTTGATCGGTTGGTCGGGTGGCGGTGCTGACCTCGCCCCTTGTGATTTTTTTGTGAGGTGCTACCTTAAATCACGAGTGTATACTCATCCACCCCAAACTCTTGAAACCCTTAAGGTTGCTATTTATCAGAAGATCGCTGCTAGTTCCACCCGACACGACTTGTCGAGCCATGGCAGCCTTCAGAAATCACCTCCAAGAGTGTACAGACAATGACGGCCACCTTTTAGAGGAGGATCTTTAGAACATGATGTAAAAAACTGTATTGAATGAAGTTTCATGTGTGCAAATAATAATCTGATTATCTCTAGCAGGTTTTTTAGTATTTATGTAGCTTGTAATTATACAGTAGTTATACTATATTAGTCCCACCCCAAGTCCTATCAACGTCGCTCCTGTTGCTCAGTGCTAAACGTTTTGACAATTTGCGTACAGATGTAAACACACACAATTACTTACAAGGCGACCTCTATCAGAGCTCAGGTGTTAGTTTATAGTGTATAGAAAAATCACATCATCCTTCCCCCCCACCACCCCCTCTCTTGCTCTTTCACTTGCTCACTCTGTCATAGTGGGTGAGAAGGTGGAAGACAGGGCGGGAACAAGGGGGCACAGTGGGGAGGGGGATCAGTGAGAATTTGGCCAGCTGTGCTGTGTGTCAACCTGTTGTGTCTCTGAGAACTAAAGAGCCGTGAGAGAGCTAGGAGAGAGAGAGAGAGAGAGAGAGAGAGAGAGAGAGAGAGAGAGAGAGAGATCTTACTAATAAAATTTCAAGGTAACTAAGGAATAGCTGTTCCTTCATTCATTCAAAGACACAACCGTTCACACTTACACCTAGGGGCAATTTGGAGAAGGAGCGTAGCCTCGTGTGCATGTCTTTGGGCTGTGGGAGGAAAACCAGAGTACCCGGAGGAAACCCACGCAAACCCGGAGAGACCATGCAAACCCCACACAGAAATGGCCTTGCCAAGCCAGGGACGCGAACCCACTCACTTGCTGTGAGGTGGACGTGATAACCAGTACACCACCATTCCATCCTATGTAAGGAATAGTTATGCTATAATTAAATACCATTTCCCTTTGCACCTGTTTTCGAGCACCTGTTTGAAATCTCCCGAAGCAGTTGAACCACTGCAGAAGGTTCGTATTAGTATAACACTAGAAATTAGGGTTGTGTGTTTGGCCCTGCTGATGGTTGACAGTCCGGGATGATGAGCTTGCGTGAGCGAATGAGTAGGGGTGTTAGTATTGTATGCAAGTATGTTTGTCTGGATGACTCATGCAGGATGCAGCACAGAAACAGAAAACACGTTGGCGAACGACTGAAAGGTTCACAGGCCACAACTGTCACCCATCTGCTGTGAGAAGAAAACGATGTTCAAACGTGACCCAAAGCTGTGAGTCAGAAAGGCTTGGAATGTTTGTTTGCCTCTCTGTGTCATGTACATGATGTTCTCCTTCTATCTGATTATGTTCATTATAGGGAATGGTCAGTGCTCATACGCCGTGCAGTAACAGACTGGAGAAATGGAAGAAACAGTAATATTTATTAGGGATGCTGGAAAAAAATCAATTCATGTCTAAATCGCGATTTATTATCATTCTGAATTGATCCAACCCACCATTTGTTCCAGTTTCCTCCCACAGTAGGTTAATTGGTTAATGTGTGTGTGTGTGTGTGTGTGTGTGTGTGTGTGTGTGTGTGTGTGTGTGTGTGTGCACGCTCACTTTGGATGGGTTAAATGCAGAGGCAATAATTTCCCTTGCAGGATTAAAACAATATAGAAAATTTTAAAATAAATAAAAAATAAAGGAAAAATATGTTTCAATAGTAATGATTTGATACATCGTGGGCACTGTATACACTTAGACTTTGGATTTATTTGTATTTTTTTTCCTGACTTTTTAAATTTAATAAAACACAGTCTTATGTTCGGGCTTGCCTCAAAATCCAGGGTGTATTGTTTAAAGACGTTTCCCAGTAAACACAAGTATATGGGTTTAATAAAAGTTTAGAAGAGGATAATATCTCCTTTGTGGCCTCACCAGCTCAATTGTGGTAATTTGGAGTCCCCTCAGTCCATCCAGAGCAAATTAGACATGCAAAACTGATGGCATATTTGGAGGGGTTTATTTCAGGCTTGAGCAAGAGACTGTGAAAAAGAGAGCGAGAGGATGAAAAGCGAGAGCTTGAGAAGCTGAAAATCCGGTAGAAACCCTTCCTCTCCAGCGCTCATTGAGGAGAGAAGGAGATCCGTATACGGCAGCAAATTGAGATCAAAGCCAAATTAAAGCTGACTCGTTCAAAGGCAGATAAAGCTGTGCGAGCCTGCAGCAATATTAGCTCCATTGATTTCTTTCTCTCTCCATCCTTCCTGCTCTCTCAGCTTCTCGCTCATTGCTTGGGATTCTTCTTCCTCCTGAGAGACACAATGATCGTACACTTACAGATGAAGCGATAGAATAACGACGCCATCGTATCTCCTGTGCTAGTTGTAATAATTATCATGCAGGATGGAAAAACTGAATTCTGACAGCAGTGTTTATTTGGGCCAACAAGAGGATTTTTATTCGGACAGTTCGAAGTTTTATTGACTTTTTATTGACTTTTTTAGCATTAGAGAAAAAAGATCAATATGCAGCTACGTTTATAGATCATAAAAGCCATCAATATGGTGAAGCATAACAACCCATAGCCAATTGGTATGCAAATTAACTTGCTCTTAAAAATTCTTCAGTTGTGGTTGATCATTAAAAATGCATATCTGGGCTCCCGAGTGGCGCAGCGAGTGGCACACTGAGTGACGAGCGGCTATCAACCTGGAGATCACGAGTTCGAATCCAGGTTAATGCATGCAGCCTTTCAGGAGTCCATGGGATCCAATTGGCCGAGCTCTCATGGGAGGGAGGTATGGCATGTGCTCACCTCCCTGTCAGTAATGCGATCTCCAGCCAATCATGAATACAAGGGGCAGGTAGCACTTTCTCTCAAAGTGTGTTAGGCCGCCCCTAAATTTGCATGCGCAGCAGTTCAAAAATTGCACATGACAGCATCACATGTCATGAATTACTCATGAGTTTTGACAAGGCTCGAACTTCCTCCAGGTCTTTCTGTAACATATCAGGAATCTTGGACCACTCCCAAATGGAAACTCTGATATTCATAGAGGAGTTCCTGTTTAGCACTTTACAAACCTTGACAAAGAAGCAGAGCAAACATGGAAAGGGCTGAAACGGAAGTCATCCTTAATAGTTTTTGCTTTGTTTTGTGAGTATATTGACATTAATGGAGCTTTGTGAACAAGCTGAATAGCACATAGCAGTACCTGTTTACCATTCCTATGACTGGTACACCTTTCCAAACATGTACAAAGAAACAAGACTGTTGCTTTTGACTTGGCTGACAAAGTCTGTCAGTAATGATTTGTTTTACCGGATGTGCTACACCATCTTTGCATGTTGGGTTTTTAAATGGTATGTAATAGGCTTGAGCGAATTGTAAACCTTATAGGTGTGCAAAAAACTCCACCCTAATGATGGCAGGTCCTCAGAAAAAAAAAAACTCTGTAAAAGCAGGAATGAAGCAAATCCCAGGTCAAAGATATATAAGGTATAAAAGATATTTTATCAATAAGAAGGCTCTGGCGAGGAGGCTGGAGCCAATCCCAGGCATCTCCGGGTGAAGGTGGGGTACATTTTTATTATGATATCTGTTTACTTGACTTTATTATTTATCTATTATACTATTCCCACCTCCAGATGCAGTTATGCCCACACAGGTTCACATATAGACACAACACACAATACACACACATTATTTAAGACCAGTTTTGTTACTGCCCTCCTCCTATTTCTTTCCTGGCTATGGTGGTTGGTTACATGTTGCATGTTATTTGTGTGTTATAAGTTATATATCATTCTATAATTAAAAAAAAAAAAAAAAAAGTTTTGCATCCCCATTGGTTAGCTGTTTGAAATGTCGTGACACTACAGGAATTCTGGGTAATAACCTTCAGTGAAGTGAGGTCTGATGCATGTTTGTAGAAGGGGTGCATTAAGGCACCCTTCAAGAACAACACTAGAGAATTGGGACACCCTCCAGTCACCCAGGGGCACAAGGGTGCGAGTGTGCATATTTGGATTAGGGGTAACTTGAATCTGAAACTCTCACATGTTCTATAAGAGTACTACAAAAAAAAGTTGGTGAACCCCTGATTGATGTCCCCCAGAAAGTTTGAACCAGCTTTCGCATTCAGATTAAGCTTCTTCAACCAAACCTGCCGTGAAGCTCAGTGCGTGTAATTTATGCATTATAGACAGCCTTTCTTCTTTCACCCCCGTCCAAAAAAAAAAAGAAGAAAAACAGTGAATATTCTGATAATGTGATTCAAAGCATCAGCTAATCCTGCGGACGCCATAATTGACAGATTGTGTTTGGAAGCTGAAGAGTAGAGACAGGCGCTGCAGGCGTTTGCATAGACACACACGCATTTTTTTGTTTTGTTTATTTTTTGCATTTTCCTGAAGTTCAGCATGGGCCGAGACATGGGGAGGTGTTCTGTGTTTTTTTTTTCCTCTCCTCCTTTTTTTCTTCTCAGATGTTGTCTCTTCACCCGAGGCTCGCCGCTCCCTTTCATGCAGCCACATGCGGAGAGCTTCTCTCTCTGAAGTTCTGTTTGGATTAGCCAGAACAGAGGAGCACCACTGAGGTAGCACACACACACACACACACATTTTCACTGTCACTCAGTGTTTACCCAAAAACTGAACTGTGAAATGAAACAATGCTGTTGGGGAAAATAACACAGTGGAGGAGAAAAAGCGGAAAGGAAATATGAGCGGGCGGCACTGTGGCGTTAGCACATTCACTTCACATCTGCATGTTCTTCCAGTGCTTGCATGGGTTGCCTCTGTGTACCCAGGTTTCCTCCTATACTCCGAAGACATGCACATTCGGCTAATAGTCTGTACCAAATTGCCCGTGAGTGTGAGTGCGATGGATTGGTGAGCTGTTCAGGGTTCCCTGCCTTCGCCCAGAGTTGGCTGAGATAGGCTCCTGCCTCACCATGACCCTAGTAAGATGAATTAGTTTGGCAAACGAATCAATCAGTAAATAAATAAAATAAGAGTGCAAAGAGTGTTGAAAAACTGAAATCATCTCCTAGAAGGAAACAATTTGAAAATGGACTTTCAAGGAGAACCAACCAAGCACTTTTATTTTAATGTCAGATGAATACACTCCAAGCACAGAGATCCATCTTTCAGGGTCCTGGGTCTGGGGACTGGGATACGATGCTTGGGAATGGTCTGCCAGATGGAAACCAGGGTGCAAGTCGAGTAAAAGGCCATGATGACAGAACGGGCGGTCATCCAGCACTGGGTTACGAAAATGTGTTGGACTTCTGTGATCTCTGTGCCAGTAATATCCAATGCAATTCAAACAGATTTATACGCAACAGAACCCCGAGGTCTCTATGAGTCCGCTTGCCAAACCACACTGTGATCCATCCTGCCAGTGTAGTGTGGTATCATGGTAAAAGCTGCGATGAACAAATCTTCAATTAAGAGCAGAACCGCTGCTGAGAGCAATCTCTGCCGTGTGTGTAGTACATTAGAGTGTGTGTGTGTGTGTGTGTGTATGTGTGTGTGTGTGTGTGTGTGTGTCAGAGATAATCAGCTTCATTACACATCCAGGACAGCATTACACATTTGACAGCTTTATTACTGTAATAAGCCTCGGAGAGAGAGCATGTTGTCAAACCTGGTTTTATTTTAGCTACACAATAAAAAAAACCTCTAACAACCATTAATGGATATAAAAATACATCTCCAGCTTACCACACTAATCACTCACTCATTGATTCTTCCAAACCACTTAATCTTACTACTAGGGTTGCAGGGGGGCTGTGAGCCAACACTAACTGGGTCAACCCTGGGCGAAGGCGGGGTACACCTTGAATAACTCAACAGATCAGCTCAACACGCACATAAACACTCACACACACACAAAACCATTCACACTCACATCCACTTTTACGTGCAATTTGGAACAGCCAATTAGTGTAATTTGTACGTCTTTGGACTCAATATTGAATTAGTTTATTTTAGATACTTTTAAATAGAATTTACTGTGCTTTGTAGAATTTTTATATAGAGATCTTTAATGTCATTATTTATATGTAAATATTAGGCATCTTTTTTCTACACCATTCCTTTGCATGCATCTAAGACTTTTGCAAGAAAGACGACAAGAGAAACGTCACTTTTGATCAGAACTCTTCAGCTCGCCTTTATTTACTAACTCGTACAACTTGAGGTAAAGGGTCACCCTTCAGTATTAAGTAAGGTCATGTGAAGTGTTTTAAATCATTCGTTATTATCAAGAGCGAGTATCAGCACTTCCATTGTAGTTATAGTTACTTTGTCAAAGGAAATAAAGAGTTTCCTTACAGCAGATAAAGCTTTATCAGGAAGTAAACAGAAGAAGTAAATGTCGAGCTTTGTACTTTGTACTCTGGTGAAAGGGTTTTAAAAGAATTATAGATGTTTCACTGAAATGAATGACACACACATACACACACACACAAAAAAAAAACCCTTCACTATATATAACAACCAGAGAATGAACTAATGAGTCCCCTTTTATATCCAGATAATGTGGGTGTGATTCCAGTGACTCAGAGCTACACACTCACGCACACACACACTTACATGTACACACATATACACACACGCGCACACACACACACACACACACACACACACACACACACACACACACACACACGCGCGCGCGCGCGCAAAGAAACATCCAGGCCTTGACACCTGGCTACACTGAAAAGAGCGGAGGAAAATGCCTTTTAATCTGTCTCAGATATGGTTTCATAGCTGTAAGCAATTACCTCATCTCACACACACACACACACACACACACACACACACACTCGCTCAGACACGCACACACATGTACACACTCATACACACATACACACACCTGTGCACATTCCTCTGGCTCTCATATCAAAACACCCTCAAATCACCTTTACCCGTACACACTCATATACGTGCTGCTAGAAAGACCTAGCGGCTCATTCTTGAGGTGAGAGGAGGAAGAGAGCCCCATAGCCATGACACATTAGAGAGGCTAAGCTATTTCTTTAGGAGAGGCTCCGCCCACCCAAAAAAAACACTGATGGAAAGAAGCTCCTAAAATCTACTATGTACATATAACCTTTGCATTTTGGTAGATGTAGATAACCGACGTCATCACACAGGCTCACTTTATTACAATTTATGAATGTACATTTAAAAGTATTTATTTATTTATTTATCTATTCTAGCTGTGTAGCTACTGTCTGATTTGTGTTCATGCTTCTGTGATTAGACTGCGAGAAGTCTAACACCACCTCACAGCTTACAGAGTTTATTGAGCAGAGTACACCCTGGACAGCTCACCAGGCCATCGCAGGCCAGAAACACACTGACAACAATCCAATGGCCTACGCTTTACGAATGACAGCAATGGTTCTTTTCCAATGATAATTCAACCAACAGACAGTGAGAGACTTGGCTGGCCTTCGATAACCCAGTTAGCTGCACCGGGGGGCACCAGTGACAACTCGGTAATTGTGGGGCTTGAACCCCGGACCTTTGTATCAGTGAGACAGCACCTTAACCACCGAGCCACCACTGCCCCTTCTAAACAAACATGTTTTTTGTTTTGTTTTGTTTTTTGTCATTCAAATTTAGAGCAGCTACAACAGAAGGGACCAGCATAGGTTTGGGTGAGGTGGAATTGAAAGCTACGACACACGTGTGGGACGTCTGTCGTGGGAACAATAGGTCAGGCCTGTAAGTCACATCATACGACATTCATACGAAACTGAAACACTTGTTGCAAGACAAAAAATAGTCCTGATAGTCCTGTTGTAAAAATGTCATATGATACACGAGTATATAAGGAAGTCCTGTGAGTTTAACGTCGCGCAATCATGGGACTATGGTAAGATCCGTGGGCATCAGATGACCCAAAAAGCATATGGTATTCGGATGTTTAACGTGACACAGTCGTATGATGTCGTAAGGCATTGCACAACAAACCTAGAAAATGGATCTGACGTTGAGAATGATCTACGAGACATGACAAAATCATGACAATGGTCTATGACAGCATTTTCCAAGTGCGTTTCATACAACACATCCACAACTCACTCTTGCTCCCTCACTCGTTTGCCAAACCACTTAATCCTCTATTAGGGTCGTGAGGAGGCTGGAGCCTATCTCTGCCGACACTGGGCGAAGGCGGGGTACACCCGGAACAGCTCGCCAGACCATTGCAGGCCAACACACACAACCATTTATACTCATACTTACACCTAGACGCAGTTTAGAACAGCCAGTTAGCCTAATGAACATGCCTTTGGACTGTGGGAGGAAACCGGAATACACAGAGGAGACCCACACAGGCATGCACAACAGAACTACACACTCGCTGAGCCCAGGGCTCCGAACCCGGACCTTCTTGCTATGAGGCGAACATGCTAACCACTACACCATCATGCTGCCTTAAATACTAATAAAATGTTTATACTGTGAGTAGCAGGTGGGTCAATTTAATTTTTTTTCTGTACAATTTTGCTTTTCCAAGAGGAGGTTTATGTGTATAAGGCTCCTCTTGATATTCTGATTCATTTATTTATTTACTGTTGATTTGTGTTATGGAATCTATGTAATCTTG
>JAOUQZ010000034.1:1477197-1492380 GCA_028564935.1 Neosilurus hyrtlii
CATTGTAACTTCAACTTCAGTTACACTATAACATACGTCTCATATGTGTATTTACAAAATATGGACAATTCTGTATTAAGCTAAAAAGATTACTTAAATAATTAGCAAGAAGGCTTATCTTGGACTACAGGTGGTTATATGGTATAGGGCGGGACATAGACCGGATTGGCAGGTTGGACGCGCAGGTTAATCCACATATCGCTCCTTCCATTCTCCCAGCATGCTACTTGATCGCGTCAAAATACGTCACTTCGGGAGCCAAAAATCAAAGATGGCAACATTAATTATTGAACTACTAGGGCTTCCTCACACCAGTTCAGCAACAGAGCACAAACCAATGGGTGATGTCACGGTAGGCTACATCTATACATTTAAATCTTCTGTTATTTCCAGCCATTACTGTGTGATCTGTGAAGAAATCCCTTAAGCACTTCTTACATTCTTCCCTAAACCCCCCAGCCCCACACACACACACACACACACACACACACAAGTCTTCTACTCTTCAGCACACTTGCTTGGCAGCATGCAGCCATGCATGTGAAAGCTTTCCCCAATAAGACCCTTCGTCATTTTTTTCATATTCAAGTGATTGGGTTTAACGTCTGACTGGGAAAAAAAAGGTCCAGGATGTTTGCCGTGCTCTGGCTTTTATCAAGAGGAAGACGGATAAAGAGGCTTCAGAAGGACCCCCAACCCCCCTACTCCTTTAAATCCATATACGCTGTATCAGACAGGATGTGACCTCACCTGAGAATTGCTGTCATGTGTAATCAGTGGTGAAGACCTGGGAATGCCATGAAAATGAATGATGAAGTTTGGTGTGGTGATAAAATCCCACTGTATTTTACGGGCCGTGCGTTTTAGATGTACAGCCGGTGTATTTTCTGTTTGTGTCATTTTTATTTCTTAATAAGACACAACATTCACTCATTCACTTTCACCGATTAACCGAACCGTTAAATCCCACTAGTGTCACAGGGAGGCTGGAGCCTATTTCAGCCAACACTGGACAAAGTCAGGGGACACCCCGAACAGCTCGCCATATCATCACAAGCCAACACACACACAACCATTTACACTCAACGCCGTATTTTTGATTGACTTTTCATGTCATGTGACCTAAATGCGAGAGGCACGTTGGCGTTGTGGTTAGCACATCCACTTCACAGCAAGAAGGTCCTTGGTTCAAGCACTGGACTTGCCGAAGGTGTTTCTGTGTTCCATGCTTGTGTAGGTTTCCTCCAAATACTCCAGTTTCCTCCCAGAGTCCAAAGACATACACATTAGACTAATTAGCTGTTCAAAATTGCCTCTAGGTGCAAGTATAAGTGTAAATACTTGTGTGTGTTGGCCCTGTACAGGGTGTTCCCTGCCTTCACCCAGTGTTGGCTGAGATAGGCTCGATCGTAATAAAACGAAGCAGTTTTTCTTCAATATTGTGGGATGGTATGATTTTTCTTTTTTTTTTCAATGTCCTGGTTCATATGGGGTATTTCTGGGCTTGGCAGAGGTTTGCGTTCCTCTTGTTTTTTGTTTCCTCTTATTGTTTTAAAGCAAAGAAATCACTTTTTTCATGTAAAAAGAAATCAAATTTCAAATACAGTATAATATTTTATTAACAAATGCTCCTTTACACTCACACTGAAAGCAGTGATTGTTTTTTTTTCTTCTCCCTGAGAACAAATTATTCCTAGGATGAACATGTGTCCTTAATTTCAGCAAGGCTTTCAGCCATATGTTTTTGAACCCAGAGGTCAATGTTTGCCGCTGTGGACACATACCGGAGCGCAGTTGCTGGGACTTGCTTTGATGCTTTAAGAGGGGGGCATCATTTAGGGTGACACATGTCTAAATTATTGGGGTGAGCGGTAATGTAACAGGAACATACGGACAAACACGGACATCAGGTACAAACACACACACGGTTGAAAAGATGCAGGAAGGAAGCTACACCAATATACCCTTTAGCTGGTTCTTTTATGTCTTTGTGGCTTTATTATTTGTTGTCATTAGTGTTTTTATTGTTGCTATTTGCCTCGTCGTATCTCCTGTTTATGAGACGTGGCTTTTGAGGCTGCGCTTTTTTCTTCTCCTTCTTTTTTATTACGATATGATCCCTGTGTTGTCTAACTCTTTTCAATGAGCAGCTGTTCGGATTTGAACTCTCCTGAGACTCTCTGATGTCTTTTCTGTCGCTCTAAGGCCAGTAAACACTCTTCTGTCCTTCTCCGAAAAGGGGAATAAATGCACTCTGTTTGTTTTTAGGGTAGGAATATCCTCGGGGGACGGGCCGCTTTTGAAAAGTCGACTCCACCCAAGAAAAATGAAGTGAACGTTTGCATAAGCCTGGGATGAATAGAAGCCGACGCAGATCGCTCTGTCGTCGTCCGCACACGCATCCGCATGACTCGGTGAATTCAAATGAACGTGTCTTTCAACAGCATGGAATTGTTCTCTCTCTTTACTACTCAGAATACTGGCAGCCTGGACAGCTTTTATGCAGTCCTATACTGGTGTTAGGCATGTGTAGACGATCAACTAAACTTCTAGCTCTAGAAGCACACCAGACAACACACACACACCTAGGGTCAATTTGGAGCAGCTGATTAGCCTAATGTGCATGTGGGACTGAAGGAGGAAACCGGAGTGCCCGGAGGAAACCCATGCAAGCACGGGGAGAACATGCAAACTTCACACAGAGACGCCTAAACCTGGGAATCGAACCCAGGATCTTCTTGCTGTGAGGTGGATCTGCTAACCACTGCACCAACATAGACAGCAAACCTTTTGGCTGAAGTTTAATTATCCACCAGCCAATCACAAACAAGCATTCTTGTGCAATGCGATCATTAAAAAAAAAAAAACAGTTTATTAGCTCATGTCTTTTAATCCTGTCTTTTTTTTCCTTTTAACTGATGAGTCATAACACCAATATAACTCCAACAGGGTGAGTTAAGCATTAGCATATATTACAATGCTCTCTTTCCAGTGTGTCTTTGGTAAAAGTGTGTGTCTGTAGGAGGGAAGTGTGTGTGTGTGTGTGTGTGTGTGTGTACGTGTCATCATGCTCACACTTCCAATAATGGCGGCAAACACAAAAGAGGACTCCTAGCAGTGTCTCATTCCAGAGCGAATACCAGGCCATAGCAACCTGCAGGAGAAAGAAACGGGGGAGTCGGAGTTAGCTTAGCCGCGCCGCAGTGATCGACCCTCATGTGACCCTTCAGAGCTTCAACAATCACTCTCACCCAGCTGGAGATGAGGCCTGCGAGTGCATGTGTGTGTGAGAGAGAGTGCGTGTGTAGGGGGGTTGTGGGTAGGTTAGTGAATGAAACCCAATCAGCTCAAGTTCCTGCTCAGCGTGAGTCCCGGACACGGAGAGAAAGAGAGCTGTGAGGGACCGAGCGCTAACGCTGCCATGACGAGACGAGGGGCCCTCTCACACCCTCGTTGTTAAACACACACTTTCTCTGTCTCTGTCTCTTTCTCTCTCTCTCACACACACAAACAAGACAATCTGTAAAATTTTGATTGCTTTTATCTTATAATTATTGTAGACAATCCATCAAGGTATATTTAACCTGGAGCCATATTGTGCTAATAAGTCATGGAAGTAGCTATACCTGATAGCCACCAATAGCCACTGTCTATTTAAAAGATTGCACTCACTCACTCGCCGAACCACTTAATCCTATTAGGGTCACATGGAGACTGGAGCCTATCTTAGCCGACACTGGCGAAGACCAGCTCGCCAGACCATCACAGGAACAACACACACAACCATTCACACTTACACTTAAGATCAATTTGACACAATCTTTACATGTCTTTGGACTGTAGGGGAAAACCAGAGTACCCGGAGGAAACCCAGGGAGAACATACAAACTCCACATAGAAACATCCTTGCCAAGCCTGGTACTCGAACCCAAGACCTTCTTGCTATGAGGTGGAAGTTTTAACCACTACTCCACCAAGCAGCAGTAAAGTGTAGTGAAGTGACTATTACTGTTGTTTAAAACACAGTTTTTTCCCCACTTCTAATTATCACTTCACTATTTTGCTAACTCTGCTCTACGACAAAGCTAGATATCGTACTATAATCTGGGTTAACTTTCAGGCTAGGTAGCAGTCGTAGCGAAGCTCTCCTTTGTACTAGCAAGTGACATTTCATTCTCTTTTGCTTCATTTTGAAGTGTAAAGGTGAGGTGATTCAAGCCATAAACGAAATCAAGTTGAAAATCATACCGCTGTCGACAGTAACGTGTATACTATGCTTTAAGTTAAAAAAAGGAGTGAGACAGGGGTGGAACTTTGGCGTAGTGGTTAGCACATCTGCCTCACAGTATGCATGTTCTTCCTGTGCTTGCATGGGTTTCCTCAGGGCACTCCAGTTTCCTCCAACAGTCCAACTACATGCACATTAGGCTAATTGGCTGTTCCAAATTGCCCCTAGATGTGAATGTGAGTGTGAATGATTAAGTGTGTTTGTGTGAGGGCCCTGCGACGGTCTGGAAAGCTGTTCAGGGTATATTCTGCCTTTGCCCTGTGAGATAGACATAGCCTTCCCGCCACCCTACAGTTGTAGTTTTAAGCACTTCAGCAAATGATTGACAAAGTATATGAGACAGGCCACACCCAAAAGTGCTAACCATAGGGCTAATTATACCTCCAATACAGACATGCTGTTGCTTGTATTAGTGCAAGAAAAATAGATCTTTCAAGAAAAAAGATACACTGAGATTGCGATTATATTTATTATTCTAGTCATAGTTTACGCTACTTTTCTGCTGATGTTACATTTGTAGTTTCTGCGTAGCTACAGATTTGAACCTTAAAGTTTCTCCGTTCCATACCTTGGCAATAATGCACTTCATATAGTTACTCCAGTAAAGCTATTTTGAATTGAACAGTGTTTTAGAGAGAGAGAGAAAGAGAGAGAGAGAGAGAAAGAGAGAGAGAGTATTAAAGTGGCTGTGTGCGTATAGGGCTGTAATGCCCCGCTGATCTATTAGCATATCAGAATCGTCACGCAGCGTGGGGCTGCCGCGTATGCGCGCGCTGCTAGGTGGCACTTCTGAGAGACGCTACGTGCCCTTTGAAGGCGTGAGCAAGAGTGTGTTCTGAAACCCTTAGAACATGCAAAAAAAAGCCACAAAGTTCAAACTTAAAAAAGAAAAAGGCACAAAAGTTTCGCTTTTTCTTTATACGTATTATATTATTTTTGGTCGTGTTTTTCATAGCAAACCAAAAGCGTTTCATCTTTGGCTCTCTCGTCTTTTTTGAAAGTTGATGTTTAATCATTCTCTCTGATGCTGTTTACGGGGCTGTATTGATGGATCCTGCAGGATTCCCGTTTGTAAAATGTCAGGAGGTGGAAAGGTTCAGCTATTTTTCTTGAAAGAAGCAATTACAAAGTGACCGTTACTTTGCACGTACTGTATATCAGGCAAAATTAGAGCTTATATATTCTGATTGGATGCTGCCTGTAATTAGATGCTGCTGAACCCCTTACCGAAGAGAATAGGGTAACTATGTAAACTAGATAAATTATTGTAGTATTTTAGTTCTAAAATGTAGCGGTTACTTTGACCGCCTCACAGTAGGAAGCTCCATGGTTTGAGTCAGGCTCGAACGTTTCTGTGTGGAGTTTACATGTCTCCCCGCATAGGATTTAGTGGTTTGGCAAAGGAGTGGGTGAGTGTTTTCATTATTTTCTGGCTTATATTTCTACCGTTGTATTTTGCCATTTTAGGTTTGCATTGCTGGTATTCTAAGACACCAAAATTCAAATGGCTCCTTGTTGATTTTGCTGATATGCTGGTTGTGTTTAATCATCTCTCACTTATTCGCTCTTGGAGGGTGAAATAGACACTCTTCACTCTGGGGTTGATTAACAAAATGGTGAACACCTGAAACAGTAAGCTAATGAATGAGACTCAGTGATAAACAGCTTGTCGAAAAAACATCACGCCACCTCACACTAACAAGCGTCTTGATCAGGCAAACAGCTTAGGCCGTATTTGGTGAAAAAACAGGTCAGGTTTCTCTTCTCGCTCTTCTTTCAACCCTTCTTTTTCCATCGCTTTTTTCAGGGTTAGCCTTGAAGTTGGTCTCCCATCAGTCACGAAGCACGGCTCTATTGACGGACTCCAGGGTGGGTATTGACGGCTCCATAATTTGGGCAGGGGAGCACAAAAAAGCCGTGCCCCCTGCTGTGCCCAGCACGGCACCATGGGCAGCGGGAGCCCTCGCATTTTATTAGCCTGGGAGTGCAGCAAATAAAGCACATTCAGCCAGCCACTGATCTCTGTCACCGAAACAATACCCCCGTATCTCACACCGCTCTCGCGCTCACTCTTTCACACACAGATGGGGGAGAGAGAGAGAAAGAGAGAGAGATTGTGTAACTTTATTCTCACCACTATTTTCACCAGTTTTCTCCTCTTCGTTTGTAATGTAATTTCATCAGTCTGTATATTACCTCAAATATTAATCAATCTCCATCTTTCTCTCAATACATTCACTCTGTTCACTCTAGTTTCTATTTTCTTGCATTCCAGTGGCTTGGCTTAATGTATTGCCGCTTACCGAACTAGCCAGAAATTAGCCAATTCAAGCACTGGGTAAGGATATTAAATCAGCTCTCTACCTTCTCCGCCTTATGTGTTGCATAAAGGAGACAGAAATGGACATAACTGCAGGGCAAACTTACCCAGCAAATCTTAAACCACACATTCTCCTTTTTATAGCAACTCTAGTTAACTCTTTTCTATATTGTTTTCCATATTTAAAGCTGCGGTCCATCTGAAAATGAAAGCTATTTTTCTACCATGTTTAGTGTCCTGAGTATGTTCCATTGCTTTTCTGCTGAAGCTGCAAGCTAATATAGCTAAGCATGCAAACAAAACGCACTATGATTAGCATAATGAGCGTCAAACTAACTGGCTAAATCGTCATTATACCTTATAATTACATTAATAATTCCTTATGTGAGTGCTAAAAGATTAGCTATACTATATGTATATTCTGACACACACACACACTCAGTCATTTGCTGAACTGCTTAATTCTACTATAAGGGTCTCAGCCAATACTGGGCGAAGGCAGGATACACCCTGAACAGCCCATCAGACCATCACAGGGCAAGACGCACAACCATTTCCACTCCTGTTCACACCTAGGGGCAATTTGGAACAGTTAATTAGGGTAATGTGCATTACTTGGTTGGGGGACTGTTGGGGGAAACCGGAGTACCTGAAGGAAACCCATGCAAGCACGGGGAGAAAATGCAAACTCCACACAGATACATCCGAGCCTGGGACTTAAACCCCGGCCCATTTTGCTGTGAGGTGGACATGCTAACCACTATGCCACTGGGCCGCCTGTTTACATGAACATTAGAAGACATGATGTGGTCCTTATGATCTTCTTTCTTTTTTAACATGTGGTGCGTCTGGCAGACACCCTTATCCAGAGTGACTTACAGTTTTCATTTTTTCATACAGCAGAGCAATTGAGGGATAAGGGCCTTGCTCAAGGGCCCAAAAGTGGCAGCATGGTGGTACTGGGGCTTGAACCCCCGCCCTTCGGATCAATACTCTAGAACAGAGCCACCACTGACCCACTATTCCAGTACTGTGCATTTACCTAAAGAGAGCTTCTCATACACTTTATACACACTGTCTGTGTATGTGTTACCCTTAACAATAATAATAATAATAATAATAATAATAATAATAATAATAATAATAATGGGCAACTTTCCAACTGGGAACATCCAAGCATTTGGTCCTGACCAAGACAGTGTGTCACTAAAATTCTGGCGTCTCGGGGTCCATTAAGAATAAAGTTACAGACACAGGGCAAGGGCTCGATTTTAACACCACATGGTGTCGTCCTAAAGTATTACTGGTAAAACGATCCTGCCTTTAACACACGGCACTGTATGTTTCTGTGTGTGTGCAAGCATACTCATTTCCATTGAAGTCCTACTCCATACATTGAAACAACTGAGCAAACAGTGACATGAAATGCCCCCTATGTGACCCAGGGGATTTATAACATGCACAGGCTTGTTCATGAGTTATGAGTGGAGATGACATGTACCCTTTGTTTCCTATTGTCCTGTATATATTGCATAGAGCAGGTGTGCCTTTTTAAACTTACATTTAGAGCGCTTGTGGACATAAATATGTATAGCAGCATCCAATTATGTGGATTTATTATTATTATTATTATTATTATTATTATTATTATCATCATCATTATTATTATTATTAGTAGTTGTAGTAGTAGTAGCTGTAGTAGTAGTAGTAGTAGTAGTAGTAGCTGTAGTAGTAGTATTTAACTCAAGAGACAGGAAAGGTGGAAGATAGTTTTATTTATTTATTTATTTATTGCTTTAATATATGTATTTTTTAAATGTCAAAATTTCAGTTAAAGTCACTGCCACTGCCACAGTATATTCATGGGGAAGCTGTCGTGTTGTAAATAAAGAACAGCTGCCTTTCCAACAATAAACTGGCTAATTTTTGAAAGCAGCACAATTAGCATCATTAGTTAAAATGATGCAACAATTGAGCAAACGTTCAAAGTCAAAGACTTAAAGGCAGTGAAGACATGATTCACCTTTAATTATGGAGCAGGAGTGCAGAGTAATTGCAGTAACTGGATCATTTTCTCATAATTAAACCAAATCAACCTAAATTGTCAGTTAAGAATATAAATCACACAGTTAAAGTAAATTATTACAGTAATAACAATAAATGTAGTCTATTCAAATAACAATTATTTACAGAAGGTGAGGTGAACGTTGGTAAATATTCAGTATCAACTGAGCCTGAGGCGGATAATTGCTTTAGTAACTTTAGTAAATTAGTAGTAAATTAGTAAATTGTAAAAGCAACTAAAACAAGAGATGGTTTATTTTTGCATTTTTAAACTCAGACAGTGGTCACACACACTTCATTATGGCATCTTTTGAAACTCATACTTCAGACTTTAAATACAGTCCTGTTTTTACCTTAAAACGAAGGCCATATCCTGTAGTTATCTTCATATGTTTTTGTCACATTTTGTTGACTGTCAAGGATTCAGAATCAATGACTGTTGCACATTCAAGCATTATTCAGAGTGTGTGGGGTGTATGATTACTGTAATAATTACGCACTGAAGGTGAGGTGGACGTCACTAAATAGCCTCTGACATCCACAGAGCCTGAACGCAATCAGATCATAGCATGCATAGTATATATTAATGTCTATTATCCTAATATATATATATATATATATATATATATATATATATAAGACAAGTTCAGATATGTCCATAATCATGATGCTATTTCCTTACAGCCATGTTATTCCTAGCAGGCATTTAAACCATAGCCTACATTTTATTCTAACAGCCATTATACTCAATGCAAACACTGATTTTGTCTAACGGACATTTTATGCCTAGTAAACATTTAAATTCTAGTGCACATTTTATTTCTAATAGTTGTGTCAGTCCTAGTAGGCATTAAAATCCATATAGGAGATATTTTATTGCTAGTAGGCACTTTATTTTTATCAGACATTTATTCTTTGAGGCAAGAGTGCAAAGCCACCCACTTTGGTTCTAACAGGCATTTTTTAAAAATTATATAGGAATTTAGATGCTCACAGACACCTTTATGTCGACAGGCTTCATGTGTTCCTAAAAGGCACTTCAGTTCAAATGTGTAGTCCATTTGTAACAAATTAATTCCTTGTATTCAAAGCTTTAAACCGAATTTTTCTTTACTGATCAGATATAGGCAGCACAGTAATGTGAAGGTTAGCATTCCTGCCACACAGCAAGTTGTTTATGGGTTTGAGCCGGTTGACTGGGCACTTTCTGTATAAAGTTTGTATATTTTCCTGATGCCTGTGTGGGTTTTCAAAGGAGATGCAAATTAGAAACGCAAGCAGATTTCTCTAAATCAGCCGTAGGTATGAATGAAAGAGTGAATGTCTGACTGATTGTGTTAGTCCTGAAATAGACTGGATCCCTATCCAGGGTGTCCTCTCTCTCTCTCTCTCTCTCAATGTCAAGAAGGGAATGAATGAATGAATGATCAAATGCACTCTATTATATTCCAACTAAAGTGCACCGTGTCCCTAGTGGACACACAGCAGCACTGCCTCAGACAAGGCAAACTCATCGCTAACTCATTTGCCGAACCGCTTAATCCTACTAAGTTTGTGCGGAGGCTGGAGCCTATCTCGGCCGACAATGGGCGAAGGCAAAGTACACCACACCAGACCATTGGAGGGCCAACACACACACAAACACAAAACCAGCCATATCTACGGGCAATTTGGATCAGCCAGTTAGCCTAATGTGCATATCTACGGACTGTGGGAGGAAACCGGAGTACTCAGAGGAAACCCACACAGAGGGTGAACATGCAAACTCCACACAGAAATGCCGGACTCAAACCCAGTACATGCTAACCACTATGCCATCGTGCCACCCAGAAAGCTAACAGACAGAAACCCTGTTTACACTTGAAATTTAATGTGTGATTTTAGTGAAAGTAGTTTTAAAAAGAAAAACACATTTGCAGTATAATCAAAGCACTTTTAAAACAGATTTAAATCAGATTACTCAAACCAAATCAGAATCCCAGAGAACTTGTGTATTGGTAAACCTTTATCGCCATCTAGTGGTAGGATTGCAGAAACAATGATAATCACACTATTGCAAAATTCAGCTGTTATCAGTATGGTAGCCAGAAACACAAGGCCATACTCAATAATGAGCATTAGGGATGCAGATTTGTATCCACAACCAAGGTAAAACCAAGAAAAAACGGAAATCATTTCATACCGACAGGACAGAGCAGACAATTCAGCCCTGTGAGAGATCTGGATCCACATTTAAACTATTCATTGATTCATTTGCTGAGCTGCTTAATCCTAGGTCTGTGGGGCGGCTGGAGCCTATTTCAGACGATTCTAGGTGAACACAGGGTACACCCTGACCATTACACCAATCCATCACTTGACCGACAGACAAACACACAACCATTCACACTCCCACCAGGGGGGAATTTGGAACAGCTAATTAGCCAAATGTGCATGTCTTGGGACTGTAAGAAGAAACCGGAACACCCAGAGGAAACCCACTCAAGCATGAGGAAAACCTAGAAACGCCCTCACCAAGTCCGGGACTTTCTTGCTATGATGCAGATGGGTTAACCACTTCACCGCCGTGCTGCCCTGGGCCTAATCTATGAGTAGTTGATCGTCCAGCTTGAACCTTAATTGAAAACCCAGGGGCTCTTCAAGTCCTCAGGTAGGCACACCAGATAGACATCGTTCAGCCTCAAACAATCCTCCGAAGCTTCACATTTCTTTAAGTCGGAATCAAGTTTGGTGGTTACTGCTGGGACACTGGCATGAAGTTCTGCTATTCGTCCATCATGGTCACTAATGCGCAGTTAAAGATCTTCTATCACCTCAGTATGTGCCCCAAGTTAGATAAGATATTAAATGACAGTAAATACTAATTAAAACCATGTCTCAGACCTTGTGTAGAGTACTTCATAGAATAGTTTCACTGGTGTCAAGCCCCAAGGGTATTACAGGCTCAGAATCATTCTCAATGAGAATGGTACTCATTACCATTAGGTAATGAGTAGAATTAGAAATAGAAAATCAATTACAAATAATAAGAAAGCCGAATATGGCAAAAATTTGGAATTTTATACAAACGTATTTAATTAAAAAAATCAAAAGAAGTCAGTATGAAACAGATTGTATGTCTGTGCTTATTTTAAACAGTAATGTGGAAGATCTCTGCGGTGATGCATGACATTTAAGATGTACATGTTGGGGAAGTGGTGACTCAGTGGTTAAAGCAGCCATTTTACTAATAAACAGTGGATGTGATTTATCTTCAATTATCAGTTCATTTTTGATGAATATAAAGGTTTCCTCTTGAAAGCACCCAATTTACGGGCTTAGTATCTCTTATTTGCCTGTTTTGGCTCTATGTCTCTTTAGAAAAACAATAACAAGACCACATAAACGATCTTGCGCATATGAGATAATGTAGCAGTGCAGCACACATTCAGAGAAACTCAAAAAGTCAGAGATTTACACCTTGTTTTGGTTCTGTGTCTGTTGACAGAAAAAATAACAATAACAAGACCATATAACTGGATAATGATTTTGCACGTGCGTGATAAACTGACAGTGCAACACTGATATGTAGAAAGTGGAAAAGTCTGAGATCAAGTGTTAAGAAATACAAAAAGGCAAATACGATTTCAAAAAAAAAAAATATGGGGATGTTTACTAATATCACAGCGCCCGGTGCAGGGGTTGTTGATACTCGCGTACAGGAGAAAGCAAGTGGTTTCAGAAAGACATTGTGGCCAATTCCATTTCATTTCCCAGAGATAACACTGTACTTATTCTTTCTTTAATATACCTGGGCCGTAAATGGGCCCCTTTAAGGCTTTGGCTGAGAAAAAATGAGTTTACATTCCAGTACCACTAAACCGCAACCTTAACTGCTTTTATCATATAATATTAGACTTGATGATTATCTTCTCCTATGTTCGTCATCCTGATATCAGAGACAGCTGACTGCCACTTTCCCAAGCACTGCAACATTCAAAACTGTAATCCAATGAGCAGTAACCTTTAAACTGCCCCAGAGATGCTTCTAATTTGATATCCAAGAGTTTATTATGGTCCTCATGATAGTTTGCAGAATAAAACTCACGGAATGTACCTTGTTTTTTCTGAGCAAGCACAGACTATCTCAGCTGACACAGGCGGGGTACACCTTTAATAGCTTGCCAGACCACCACTGGGCAACACTCACACACAAACATTCACACTCACACCAAGGGTCAATTGCCAGAAGAGCAGTAAGCCTAATGTTCATGTCTTTGGAATGTGGGATGAACCTGAAGTACCCGGAGAGAAACGCATGCAAACACGAGTAGGACATGCAAACTCCACACAGAAACACCCGAGTCAGAGACCTGAACCCAGGACCTTCTTGCTGTGAGGCAGACGTGCTAACCACTATGACACCGTTCCGCCTGACGATCAATCAGTGCTTAAGTAAACATCACCAAATAACCCAGTGCTGTGGGTGTAGTACATGCTTCATTTCCTTCATTTGTACATGTACTTTCAAATGTTGTTGGTTAAGTATTTACATGTTCTCACACAGAAAGATAATCCATCATGGCATGCTTTTATATGTATTCAAAGTTTTAGTATATGCACTACACAAACATTCCATTTTAAAGCATGACAATGATGACACCATCTGCTCCAAGTGACCTTGACAAACCATGAATGTTTATCTGCCATTCTAATCCAAGCATTATCCACTTGGGATAATAAGCAATCATTGAATGAGATGAAGTATGATTTGGAGAATTATTTGTTCAAGGAGGTTTTATAGGCTGAGAACAAAAACTGAAGCAGATTACACCCTCTACGAAAGAATAATTCTCCATATCTTATGAAAAACAAATTCTATAAATGTTTTATTATTCATTCAAAATATTTTTAAAGTAGACAGCCATGTTACTACACTGCCTGGCCAACAAAAAAGTGGCACACTCTAATATTTTAATGGAGTGCATTTATCCTTGATCACAGCATATAATCTACATGGCACTGTTGCTCCAGTTGGTCCGGTCGAGGCTCAGCAACATTTATATTGCAATAAAATCAAGTGAATGAGCAGGGTACCACATCAACGGACTTTTTCTTCCCTGAAGCCACGGATATAAAATGGGGACTCAAGTAATGAAAGAGTGGTTCACATCTGTATTCGCACCCCAGAGTCCTTGCCTTAACCCTATTGAAAGTTTTCAGAATGTGCTGGAGAAGTGGCTCAGTTTTTCCCTCATCAATTCAAGACGTCAGTGAGAAAAGAAGCCAACAGTGGATGGAAATAAATGTTATGTTGATCAAGTTTGTTGAAATAATGGCATGATGATTATATGCTGTAATCAAGGCTAATGGCGGAATAACAACACTTTCGTGTGTGCAACTTTTTTGGCTGGGCAGTGTATGTTGCTATCTAGCTATTTAGCATCAGTGAACTCTATGAACTCTGCATGCTATATAGTTAGCATCATTTTGTATTTTTTTCACCAAACATGACTTTATCAGCTTTTTCAGAGGAACAGGAAGTCTTCAGAATGGACAGACATTTTCTTAATAGATTTCTTTGGGACGAAGAAGTGAGGAAGAATATAGATATCATAAAGGCTCCGCCCAACACCATGTCTGAGGTACTGCAGCCCTGAGCTGTAAACTTCATTTAATTTTCTCAATATTTAAGTGTTTGTAGTCCTCTATCTCTGTGGTTACAACAGCATAAAAGCTCAAGGCCACAGTGCTTCCGTGGTCTGCCACAGGGTGTAGCTAAGCAATTTTATGATATTTATGACAGCGATAATTGCTTGATTGACAATCACACACTATAATTGTCTTATTGAATTATCTTGATGCCATGAATAAATCAGCTCGTAGAAGAATACCAAGAATTCGCTGGTGGCTTCCCACCAATCAGAAACAAGTAAATATTTTTAACGAAGAATAATGTCTGGTATCGCAAAATCAATCAGACTGCATCATTCCCGCGTAGCATGTACTAATATTTGTTATTCACCTCACCTGTCAGTGGTCATAATGATCAGTATAGATAGATAGATAGACTACAGTGACCATTAGGATTTTTATTCAAAGGTTACCTTCCCAGTGTATTTTACCAATTTATACTGCTGGGTGTAAGACAGGGGTCTTACCATGGTGGGGGTTTAATGGGGATTCAAGGCTCGCGATCAAGAGCCCCATCCAGAAGGAGTTGAATTCCTAATCATTTCATGCTTCGCTTTTCGGTAGAAAGGTTCTAAGTAGAACTTTTGAAAGCTAAGAACAAATACCTTCATTGTTCATTTTGGGTTAAAATCGTGTGTATTTGTTTCTGTTGTAGCCCTGTTTTTGTTTTTTTTTTTTTTGATTATCATAAAGTGTTCACGTGTTTTCTGGTAATCCTTTCCTTGTGTCGTTTATTGTTTAGTGTTTTCTTTGTTCTGACACTTGCTTGCACACACACACACACACACACACACACACACACACACACACACACACACACACACACACACACACACAC
>JAOUQZ010000034.1:1504988-1515649 GCA_028564935.1 Neosilurus hyrtlii
ATATATATATATATATATATATATATATATATATATATATATATATATATATATAAATATATAGAATGCAAATGTAAAATAGAATGTGGTTATTTTATTGCAGTGCGACTTTACTAGTAAAATTAAAGTCAGTAAAGTGTCTATGTGCATAAAGTGGCAAAGTGTCTCTGTTACTCAGTCAGTAAAGTGTCTAAAGTCCGTAAAGTGGCAGAGTGTCTTTGTGCAACAAGTGTCTCTGTGCAACAATCATAATTGATAAATGATTTATTTATTCCCATCTCAAACTCACCTCATCTGTTTTATATCATCATATTCTGACAAGTGTGAGTTGTTATCATGTTTAGAAGTGGAGCAGGAGACACACATACTGGATATAGAATGGGACAAGACCCAGAAGGAAAAGGGAGGTTCTGTGGTGAAAAGGCGCCATGCCAGACCTCTGGAGCTGGACAGTGATGATGGTAATGACGATGAGGAAGAGGAGGAGGAGAAGAAGAACTGTGGGAATGTGGAGGAATTCAGTTCTGAACAAGAGGAAAGCAAGAAAACATACATTTCAAATAGCGACCAGGTATACAACACTCCTCGGGGGAGGGTGTTTGTTTCATCAGACAACAGCATCTGTTTCATGATATTTCCTGTCCTGGTAGGAGGAAGATGATGATGATGATGGAGATGAAGATATAGACAGAAACGAGGTGAGGTTTTCGGCTCTGAGGGGAGAATGGAGTGAAGGAAAGAATTCAGCAGTGGGAGAGGATGATACTCATTCAGATAAAGGTAACGCTGTTAAATACAGTTAAATCTCATGAGGGAAATATACGTATATGGATAATATGTATGGAATGTGGAATCTAGGACGGCACGGTAACATATATTTAGCACGCCTGCCTCATAGCAAGAAGGTCCCAGTTTCGAATCCCAGGCTTTCAGGCATTTCTGCATGGAGTTTGCATGTTCTCCCTGTGCTTGTGCAGGTTTCCTCTGGGTACTCTGGTTTCCTCCCACAGTCCAAAGATATGTACATTAGGCTAATTGGCTGTTCCTAATTGCCCCTAGGTGTTAGTGTGAATGGTAGTGTGTTTGTAGAACAGTGTGTACCCCAGCTTTCCCCCAGTGCCGGATGAGATAAGTGCCAGCCTCCTCGTGACCCTAGTAGGACTAAGCGGTTCAGCAAATGAGCGATGAGCGTAGAATCTATGGATCAAATAAAAACTTCTTGAAGTGATGTGTGAAGTTTGGTTTTATTCTCTTTCAGAGGTAATAAGCATAGACTCATCGGAATCCTCTTCCGCTGTGAATCATGGGTCCACACTGTCATCAAGAGCTGACTCGAGCTCCTCCGAGGAGAGTCGTTACTCCTCGGACGGTGAGGAGTATGAGGAAAACGAGGATGACGGAGGAAGTCCATCATCTGAAACTCCTGAAGAGGAGAGAACAGTGGAGGAGATTTGGATCTCATCAGATGAAGACGTTGAAGGATACGTATCTCACACACCCGCTAGTTCCTCAGTGCACTCCTTGGAAGACGAGCTTGAGCCACCTCTGACTCCATCTGCTCCGCTGTGTAATGACGTCGACCCGGACGACAATCTGCTAGGTGAGAAAATCTTAAATTCCGACTTTGTCATTTAATGAGACCCATAACTAACCTCTCCACACACACACACACACACACACACACGTCACACTGTTCATGAGGGGTCACAACAGGTCTCAGGTCAGACATTCAGTGACTCATTTTTTACTTATTCCAGGTGTTTTTTGTCTTTTATAGGCACTAATCCACAGGAAGAGCTGCGTGTGTGTGTGTTTCTTCACAGCTACGACTGCCAGGATCCAGTCACACAGCATTTATCTAACAAACTTGAGCTGTCTGACCCGGCTCTTCTTTCTTCAGTCCCTGAACCGGAGCTGCAGTGTCCCCTATCACCAGCTTATAGAGAGCTTTCCTCTGGTATGATACACAGGAAACACGTTTATCTAATGAAAATGCATTACATTTATATATTGGTATCCAGGGTTCATTCATTCATCTTCTGAACTGCTTATTCCTAATTAGGGTCGCGGGGAGGCTGGCGCCCATCTCAGCCGACTCTGGGCAAGGGCAGGGTACACCCTGGACAGCTCGCCAGGCCATCGCAGGGCCAACAGTCACACAACCATTTGCACTCACACTCACACCTAGGGGAGATTTGGAACAGCCAATTAGCCTACTGTGCATGTTTTTGGAGTGTGGGAGGAAACCGGAGTACCAGGAGGAAACCCACGCAAGCACAGGGAGAACATGCAAACCCCACACAGAAACGCCCGAGGTGGGAATCGAGCCCAGGACCTTCTTGCTGTGAGGCGGACGTGCTAACCACTGCGCCACCGTGCCGCCCATAACCAGGGTTGTTATGGTTCATTTGACCCAATAGAGGAATGGTTTGGCAGTATTAGAAGTAGTGTTAGCAGGATGACATAAAGTTATTGGCAGATTTTCATGAAATTCCTATTGGTGGTGACGGGGTGGTGACTACGACTTCATTAGATCTTGAAACGGTCAAAATGATCAAAATCTCATTCTTACTTACTTGCCGAAGTGCTTTAATCCTACCTAGGGTTGCGAAGAGGCTGCAGACTATCTTAGCTGACACTGGGCCAATGTAGGGCAACATGCAGGGCAGCACCATTCACATTCACACCTATAGGCAATATGGAGCCTAATGTGGCTGTGGGAGGAAACCAAAGTACCCAGAGGAAACCCACGCAGGTACAGGGAGAACATCCAAACTCCACACACAGACCCCCCCACCAAGCCTGGGAATCAAACCCAAAGGATCTTCTTGCAGTGAGACGGACGATCTAACCACTATGTCACCATACCGCCCCAAAATTCTGGATCCAGGAATTTTTTGAAGGATTTGTTAACATTATGAGACGCAAAGATTTTTTCTGAAGTGTCATAATACAGCATGCCCAGCAGGGGGTGCTGTGTACTTTGTGTTTTTTTTCTCTTTCTTGGCAGAGGTTTGCACTTCCTGAATACTTTTCTTAGTAATGTAATTTTTATGTGACTTTTATATTGGAAATAAGTTAAATGATACTAAGATTGGTTTTTTATTCGCCGTCAAATTTATTTTCCTGGTAGGTAACACATTTCTTTTTATTGTTTACAGATGAAGGCTTGGAGGATCCAGGTTACACAAATCAATTGCTCCAGGATTCTGAGAACCTCAGACCCCCCACACCAACAGGTTCCCTGTCAGAAAACGAGCCCGAGATCGAACTCAGACACAGGGTATCGCCCCTTGCTGCTGACGAGGTGGAACTACCCTGTACTCCTGGAGGAGGTTTTGACACCGAAATGGAAACTCCAGTTTTATCCCCAGTTCCTCCTCTTCCTCTCCGTCCTCCACCTTCTCCTACAGGCTTGTCTATTCTCCCCTCTCCACCTCCTCTCACATTCTCTTATCCCACTTATGAGGAAGTTCCTAAAACGCCAGGCAGGATTAACCGAGACGAGCAGATGCATCACGCAGCAGCGGTGACGCGAGACATTGTACTCAGGATGGCGACGCACAGCCCTTTCTCCCCTTCCTTTCTGTCAGGATCTCCCCATACAGGAAGCAGGGTTCCTAGAACTCCGGGACGAGACATGAACCCGCCCTCACCTTTTTCTGAGGACGACGAGGTCAGTTTTCAGCAAAGAGAGCATCGGCGAGGTCATCGTCAGCATTATTCGCACCAAGTCCACATCCACAGCACCGGCTCCTCCCCTTATGCCTCCAATTTGTTAAGCTTCTCTACAAATCAGCTTGGACATCTTGATGATGCTCCTTTGAGGAAGAAAAGAGAACAGATGCAGCATAAAAGGAGAATGATGATGTCACAAAGAAACAATTTTCAACACGTGTCTGTGCGAAGATCATTTAGAAAATCATCATCTTCTTCTTCTTCATCATCGTCATCATGTGATGCAGCTCCAGATTTAAGCATGGAATCAGCATCCCAAACCAAAAGACCTCTGCAGGGACTTGAGAACCGACTAGAAAACAGGCTTCGCGAGCAACCTCAGGAGAACCAGAGACTCCCCGAACCGTTGTACCCATGGAGAAAGAGTGAGTCGTGCTCTCACCCTTCTTTGTTTGTTCCTCGCTCCAGACGGAGAGAAAGGCTGCTGATCGATGCTGTCTGGACTAAAGGAGTGAACATGGAGGAGATCGGCCACCTGAAGGCCACGTATGAGAGCATGCTGCTCCAAAACAGCTACGATTGGCTCAGAAACACACACTGGGTTCCTCATCCTCATATCCTTACCTCATCGATCTGTGCCTCGCACAGTGTTCACAGCAGGGTTTATGTGTGATCGAGGTGTCAGAGTGAATTTTACTGGTTATACTGTCAGTTTCGTGACACGTATGAATGCAAAGTATACACATTTTAATCACATCATGTGTAACATGCAATAGTATAGGGGGCGGCACAGCGGCTAGAGCCTCTTGCCTCCCAACAAGAAGGTCCTGGGTTCTCACCTAATAAATAGTCCACTACGGTGTGTCTGTGTGGCGTTTACACAATCTCTCAGTTGTGCGTAGGTTTGCTCCAGCTCTCAGGTCTCCACACACACTCTAAAGGCATGCATGCCTGTTAGGATTCCTGGCTATTCTGGATTGCCCCTACATGTGAATGTGGGTGATTGATTGTATCTGTGTTGTCCCTGCAATGGACCAGTGAGCTGTTCAGGGTGGCCAGCTTTCAGATAAGCACCAGCTTCCTCATGACCCTAAGAAAGATAAGCAGTACGGATAATGTATGTTTAGGAACCGTTATGTGATGAGGGCTCGGGTCCTGGGCTTGGCGTGGGCTTTACTAGTGGAGTTTGCATGTTCTTCTCTGCTTGTTTGGGTTTCCTCTGGGTAGCGCATTTGGCTAATTATCTGTTCCAAAATTGCCCCTAGGTGGGAATGTGAGTATGAATGGTCTCACTGGATTGGCAGATCTGCTCAAGGTGTACTTCACTTCACTTGGAGTCGGCTCCAGCCTCCTTGCAAGCCGAGTAGGATTAAGCAGTTCAGCAACCT
Source organism: Neosilurus hyrtlii (assembly GCA_028564935.1). NCBI lineage: Eukaryota > Metazoa > Chordata > Actinopteri > Siluriformes > Plotosidae > Neosilurus > Neosilurus hyrtlii. The sequence goes on from JAOUQZ010000034.1 coordinate 1,510,055, forward strand.
AATGAATTAATGTTATGGGACGGTTCAACATGGACCCAATTGCAGAGTACTATAGCTATAACCAAAGGAGCAACCATGTTTATATTGTTTATAAGGATCTTGGGATCAAGGACCCAGGATCTTGCTGTGAGGCGGACGTGCTAACCACCACGCCACCATACTGCCTAGCTCATTGGTGTTTATATGAATTTTCTGCTTGTGAAAGCCCGAGTGTGCTATCCTTGACTTCACCTCACCAAGCAGCATTCCTCTGGAATGGCCACCAAAACTGCCAACTGGTGCTCGCTATCACATGACCGGGTCGGCACGCACTGAGGGATTTTACATCATCAGCAAATTGGACAAACTGCGCTACCTCCGAAACACACACGCTGCCTCAGGAGAATTGACTACAGACATACAGGTGGGCATCCGAAGTAAAGGCACAGAAAGGACGTCCAAGCGTATACATCAGGGGTATCCAAGCTTATCCGCAGTGGGCCGGTGTGGGTGCAGATTTTCACTTCAACCAAGCAATAGCCACACCTTCCACCTGTTTCAATCACTGATTTAAAAAAAAAAGACTAGATTGCACATCAGTGTTTAAATTTTGAAGTCAAGTGGCAGCCATCTTGGTGAGACCACTTTACTGTTTAAAGTTATACTCAAATAGCATGAAAAGATGGGGATTTCAGCTATGCAGGGCTTTTATATTGTTTATTTTTTCTAAAGAAATAAAAATATCAGTGAAATTATCAGTAAAGTTGCATGAATTAAGGTATTTTGATCATCAGCAGCAATATTTTCAGGGTTTTCGAGCTGTGTTCGCTTTCAACAGCACCATTCTGAGATCTTGAAGCAAGGTGGTCTCACCAAGATTGCCGCCCCCTGGTTTTAACAATTGAATAACTAATGTGCAATCTAGGTGTGGCTACTGCTCGGTTGAAGTGAAAACCCACACCCAAACTGGACATCCCTGGTATAGATGAAGATCTGTGAGTATACATAACATGAATGAAATAAATTGATATTGATTTACTGTTAAAGGGAACAAATTGATCTCATTATGCACTGTGGACCATTTTAATAGTATAAAACCAACTAGGTTATTATTTATTTGTTTATATCCTTTAATAATAGCAGCAGAAAAGATTTTTTTTGCACAAACTACTGGAATGTAATTGAATAAAATAGAAAAGATCTTAACAGATATAATCTTACACTGTTCATCCTTAGAATGTATATTACATTTGTTTAAAAAGTTCTAATTCATTTTATTCAGTCTTTTTAATCATTTTAAAAAGTTTTATTATTTATTTTATAGTCTAAGAACACTGCAACACATCTTCCCTCGTCATCCCGATCCGGATCGGATTTCCGAGCGGAACAGCGACGCCTGCTCTCCTTCTTCAGCTGCGACAGCGACCTGCTGAAATTTAACCAACTGAAGGTCTGACTCGATCATAAACGTAACAATTGGCAGTTTATTATTATTATTATTATTATTGTTATTGTCATTCATTCATCTTCTAAGCCGCTTAGTTCTAATGAGGGTCTCAGCCAACTCTGAGCGAAGGCGGTGTACACACCCTGAACAGCTCACCAGACCATTGCAACACACAACCATTCACACTCACGCTCACATCTTGGGGCGATTTGGAACAGCCAGTCAGCCTACTGTGTATGTTTTTAGACTGTGTGGGAGAAAATCAGAGTACCTGGAGGAAACCCACGCAACACAGGGAGAACATGGAAACGCCATACCATGATCACCATGCCACCTGTTATTATTGTTAATATTAATTAATTCATCTTATGAACCACTTAATCCTAATTATGGTCACGGGGAGGCTGGCGCCCATCTCAGTCGACTCCGGGCAAGGGCAGAGTACACCCTGAACAGCTCGCCAGGCCATCGCAGGGCTGTTATTATTCTTAATATTGTTTTATTAGTAGTATTATTTTTTTTAAATGTACACTTGCCGTCTTGTTGATTTCAGTTCCGTAAGAAGAGGCTGCGCTTCAGCAGGAGTCGCATCCATGACTGGGGATTGTTCGCGGAGGAGCCAATAGCTGCCGATGAGATGGTGATTGAATACGTGGGTCAGAGCATACGGCAGGTGGGACCAATTATACCGCTCTGAATCTCATCACATATTAAACTCTATTCCTGTCTTAATTTGCACAGATATTTAATGACCTGACATCCCTTACTGGAAATATCTTGGATCTCCTATCTATCATTCTCAGGTCGTGTGTTAGCGAATAAATCACTTATTCTGAGGATGCACTGTATGAGAACCTCCAGCCATAGTCTGAAAGGCAAAGATTTCCTGCAGATTTTTTTCCATGAGATATTTCTGTTAAAGGCTCAGTCACTGATTTTAGGGAGGGAGGGAGGGGGGCGCTTCCCACCGGCCAATCAGCAACAATGTGTGTTTGTGCGTTTGTGGTGTGCACAAACACCAGGTTGTTGTTTTATTTAGATAAGCTTGTGGACTGTGAGGAGCTGGATTTGACTAAAAAGTGTATTGGTCACATAAAGAAGTGATGACTGTACCTTCAGAGCAAAACTAATGACTCGCCTTAATCTTATTCCCTTTCTTTTGTGATAACACACACACTGTCTCTCACTTACCCATTTGCTGAACTACTTAATCCTCAGCCAATACTGAGCGATGGCGGGGTACACCCTGAACAGCTCGCCAGATCATTGAAGGGCCATCGCACACACAACCATTCATACTCACACTCACATCAAGGGGAGATCAGGAACAGCCAGTTAGCACAATCTGCATGTCTTTGGACTGTGGGAGGAAACCAGAATGTCCAGAGGAAACCCACGCAAGCATTAGGAGATCATGAAAACTCCACACAGAAACGCCCGAACTGAACTCGGGACTCAAATCCAGGACGTTCTTGCTGCGAGGCAGACGTGCTAACTACTACGACTCCATGCCGTCATGAATACTCCTCATTTCTAATGGCATATGAAAGTGGCCTTGTTTTGAAGCTGCTCTTTTTTCAAACGCTGTCCTCAGGAGATAGCAGATATGCGCGAGAGACGCTACGAGCAGGAAGGCATCGGCAGCAGCTACTTGTTCCGGGTCGACCAGGACACCATCATCGATGCTACCAAGTGCGGCAACCTGGCCAGGTTCATCAACCACAGCTGTAACGTAAGTGGCAATTAGTATTTTGTGCTTTGGTGATGAATGAATGTGGAATCAGAGGATTTTATTTAAGAAATGTTTTAATTTCGCAGTAAACTTGGATTTCGTTGGGTTTGAGGTTTCCATCATGGAGGGCACTTAAAATTCTCTTAGGGTTAAAATTTGATCAGATTTCATTTCAAGCTGAAGATTTGCTGACGTGTATAATTACTAAAACAGTTAAAAACAGGCAGCTGGATATAATAAAATAAAACCAATAACAAACCTCTCCTCACTTCATGCTGATCAGGGTTGGCTCATGATGTTTTTGACAGTTTCTGTAAATTAAAATGTTTTTTTTTTAATCATCCTTTTATTTTCTTCTGTTTATCTTCAGCCAAACTGCTATGCTAAAGTCATCACTGTAGAAGCCAAAAAGAAAATAGTCATCTATTCCCGCCAGCCAATCAGCGTCAATGAAGAGATCACGTACGATTATAAATTCCCCATCGAGGACGAGAAGATCCCCTGCCTGTGTGGAGCCGAGAACTGCAGAGGAACCCTCAACTAGAAAACACGCCGTGCAGCATGAGGTGTCATGGTTTTATCAGCATCCGACTTCCTCCAGCACGGTGTAAACAACCCTCCATGAGTCTTAAAAACATTGCAGTGCTATTTTAATCACCATAAATGATGTATACATGCTCCATCAGTAGATAAATTTAATCATTAACCACAGTGTGAGTCACATGTGCAGAGATATTGTTTACACCCTAACAAAAACGGCTATTTAACCAGAGTACTTACCCAGATGTCTATCTCATTTTTTAACTCCAGCAATTCATTGTACAGCACTGTACAGTTGTTTTTTCAACACGCAATTAAGCATGTGAGTACAGAGCATGACTCACCAGTCGGTGTGGTATTACCCTTCGGCATGCAGGACTAATAAAGTTATATTTTCTTGCATGCTGTGAATTCATTCAATTGCAATTTTGCTTTTTTATTCAAATATCCTCATTCACTCACTCATTTGCCGAACCGCATAATCCTACTATCACGGGGAGGCTGGAGCCTATCTTAGCCAACACTCACTCATTTTCCAAACTGATTAATCCTACTAGGGTCACACCTGAGGGTGGCAGTGTCCTAGCAGTCACTGGGTAAAGGCGGGACGCACCCTAAACACACACACGACAATTCAAACTCATGCACGCTTACACTTAGGTTAAATTGGAACATCCAGTTAGCCTAATGTGCATGTATTTGGAGGAAACTCAAGGAGGAAACCGGAGTACCCGGAGGAAACCCACAGCATGCCCGGGCCCAGGATCTTCTTGCTGTAAGGCGGATATGCTAACCACTACACCACTGTGCCACCCTTATTCAAATATCATAGGAAACAATATTTTTATTCATTCAATCTCTATCCAGAGCATCACACACACTCAGATTCTTCCACAGACTGGTATGTTTACAGGAGGGCAGCGGACAGCAGAGAACCTGAAGGAAACCTATCGAGATATGAGAAATTCCACACATACAGACGAGCTGTGAAGGTTTCTGTAGGTTAAAAGCTCTAGTGAGAAGAAACTGATGTTTGTTAGCAGATCCGTTGTTTACTGCTTAAAAATCTTTAATTTTTTGTGATTTATATGATATGGATAGGGCTGACTTGAGAATTGAATAAAAAAAAAATAAAAAAAAAAACATAATTGGAGAATGCGGGCATCGATCCCGCTACCTCTCGCATGCTAAGCGAGCGCTCTACCATTTGAGCTAATTCCCCGGATGTGCATCTACAGCTGTAAAACTGCTCTATAAAGGTATGTCTTTTATTATCTTATTTATTCGTTCACAAGTCTTCAGAAAAACATACCATTGAAAGGCCTTTGTGCTTATTCTAATATCTATATAATATAATTAATTATACTTTTTAAAACATTTAATATTCGGCATTTTTAATATTTCATTCAGGTTTATGTTATATATAAACCTGAAAAAAATATTAAAAATGCTGAATATTCTATAAATCAGAATAATGCATATATAATAATTTACTTTTTATTCCAAAATTCTAAAATAAGTAAAGGACATTTTATATGTCCACATAGATTTTAATACTTTTAGGAAAATTTCCTTTTAAGAGGACTTTTGGAGAATGCGGGCATCGATCCCGCTACTTCTCGCATGCTAAGCGAGCGCTCCACCATTTGAGCTAATTCCCGATAGAAGTTTAAAGGCATTTAGGTAAAGGATTATGTAAAGCCAAATAAAAAAGAACCAACTACAACAAAAGTAAAAAGTGTTATCTCTCAATAAAAAATAACTGCAGTACACTTCATTAAATATGCTCCAAATAACTGGATGTTATTGTTCATTTAAGTCTTAAGAGAAAATACAATTTAAGTGCTTTTGTGCCTATTCTAATCCCTATATATTTAAATATACTTTTTTCCATATT
>JAOUQZ010000034.1:1522311-1533146 GCA_028564935.1 Neosilurus hyrtlii
ATGGATTTGACTGTGTACATGTAATATTCTTTTTTTAGGTTAAACAGCTGTGCAGTATATTCATAAATTAAAGATCCATTTAATCAAGATAATCAGAATATTTTATTTGGTCAGGGTTCCCCAAAGATTCACATGCACAGGTAGCTGAATTCCATGTGCTGTTCTCCTCTTTCTGGTGTATACCTGGTTCTGGTGCAAAATCATTTTCCAGTTTTGCATGGTACTGGTTGTGCATGCTTGGTTCAGAGGTCAAAGATATCTGGCCAACCACTGTTTACAAACAGATGGAAACACACTCAGTAGTGGATAAACTCATTCCAGGTAAATTTTTATTTATAAGCTCAACATTGTGGTTTTGTCCCCATCTCAAATTTTATGACATTTTGTAAAAAAAAATTTAAATAGTAAATAACATAATTCACAATATCAACATTTGATATTGTGTGTGTGTTCTACTCTGAATATAATATTGGTTTATAACATTTGCAAATCACTGCATTCTGTTTTTATTTACATTTTACACAGTGTCCCAACTGTAAACTGGGATTGTATGTATTTATAGCAATAAATAAATATATAAAGAAAGGAACCATCATTGGCTCATTTTCACAAATACTCTTCTAACACACTCAAACACACAATCATGTGGTATGTGGGTCGAGTTTTTGCGAGTATAGATAAAGATCTGAGCTGAAGAAGGTTAAATTTTAACATCAAACATTTCCCTTTCCACATCATTGTAGACTCAGGAAGGTTAAAATAAACCAATCAGCTGAAAGTAAGATGTTCGCACCTTATTCCAGAAGAGAAACAACTTTTTATGTTAAAAAAGGCTCTGAACTGTTTGCACACACACACACACACACACACACACACACACAGATTGTTGGTTATTCATTTAAGCGTTTTGCCACTGCTTGGCTTGGATTAATGGATCTGTCGGTGGATGTGTGTATTAGAGCTCAGTAGTTTCTATTGTAATGGATGTGAGCAGGATAAACAGATCACTGAGCTTTGTTTGACCTTAATGGTCTATCACAGGGCGAGTCCAATTGAGAATGAGAAATGCCTTAAGGGAAGGGGGGCCACACTGGGCAGGTGTGACCCCTCTGGCTCGCTATACAGGTTTAAACCCAGAATTGAAGTGGAAAAGGTAAATTTACGAGCGATATCTGACTCTGAGGGGAGAGATAGCGTATCAGGACACCCATTAAAATGGACCAGAGACACACACACACACACACACACACACACACACACACACACACACACACACACACACACACACACACAAACACACACACAGTGAATATATCAATGGGGCCATTTTTCTGCAATTCTTCTGCTTATTCCTGCAGGTGCCCTGTAACGGCCAGATCAGATCATTAACACGCCATGAGATGACTGGAAACTGATCCGGTTTCAGACTCTTAAATCTTCACCTGGGCTCACGTGCCATGTTTAACAGCAAAACTCTGGTCTTTTTTTTTTCTTTTATCCCTCGTTCTGAGTTCATGTGGCTCGAAGCGCTGTTTGTCACCAGACTAGTGGGCTGGAAGCTCATTAGGGTGTAAGCAGAGGAGCTGGAGCGCTCAGATGAAACATCAAAAGAGAGGCTAACCACGGGGAAGAGAAAAGAAAAGGGGGAGAGGAAGAAGATGAGAGATAAGGGTAAATAACGCACGACGTGAGAGACAGAGAAGGAGATTGATGTATGCAGACTCCTGGACATGATTATAATGAAATACAGTAGGATGATGATGATGATGATGATAATGTTATGAATCTGATTCGATATGAAATTTTTTTAAAAAAAAGGAATGAGAGATTTTATGATTCACTTCTTACCTCCACCTCCAGTGAGGTTGTTTTACCTTTAGTTTGTGTGTTTGTTTGGTTGTTAAAAACTTATGTGCTGAGTTTCATGAATTTTCTTCCAGAGGTGTGGTTATGGCCCAAATTCTGGATCCACTCCTTACTCACTCACTCATTTGCTGAACACTTACTCCTTCTAGGGTCATCCAGTGCCTATCTCAGGCACTGGGTGAAGGTGGGGTACACCCTGAACATCTCACTAGACCATCACAAGGCAACACCCACTCACACTCAAGCTCACATACTGTATAGGGGAAATTTGGAACAGCCAAGAAGCCTAATGTGCATGTCTTTGGACTATGGGAGGAAACAAGAGTACCTGGAGAAAACCCGTGCAAAAAAAAGGGCAGCCTGAGGGTGGAGTGGAGGCCTGAACCCAGTCCTGTGCTTAGTGCCCTCTGACTGCAAACTCTCTGCTGTCAGCCATGGCTCCAAAACCTTCAGCTTCACGGGTTCTTTTTCTTTACTTTCTTTAGGTCTTACTAGAACCATTGATATCTGTATGCAGACAACATGAAAAAAAAAACATATCTACACCTTTCAGACAAATACAACTGATTCAAAACATATTTGGAGCTAAAGCTGATAGGAAAGTCTTGACACTGCAGACCATTTAGAATCAGAACACAGTGTTCTGGTATGAATATCAGTTAGCTAAGTGTTCCAATAAGCCTGATGCGCATGTCTTTAGACTGTGGGAGGAAACAGGAGTACCCCGAGGAGACCAACACAAACACAGGAACAACATGCAGAACATCCAGACAGAAACGCCCTCACCGAGCCCGAGACTTGAACCCAGGACTTGCTTGCTGTGAGGCAGACATGCTAATCGCTACACCACCATACCGCCGCCAGGTGCTTTTAGTCATGAGAATTCTTTCTTTAATAATTTTAGTAATACATCTGAGGGAAATGTTGATGTCTAGACAGTTTATATTTTGTCACGCTGTCATTCTGCCTTTGCACTGTCCAAGCAAAAGAAATAATGCCTTGTTGCAAACGCACTTTAGAGTTTTTAATTATGCTTAGCCTTGATAGTTGCTATCCACACTGTTTGTACACCTTTAACAACAAGCCTATCACTTTAACTAAAGGCACAAATTCCCAAACACACCTTCGAACCGCGCCCATTATGTGTGAAGACCAGGGGAAAGTGAGAGTATTTCTAACTGTCCGTAAAAACAACCACATGTATGATGAATATTAGCGTATATATCACTTACTGATGAGACAAGAATGTTTTCAGCTGAGACGCCACTCTGTTATCTTCAAGACAGACAGCTGTGTAATGCACACTGTATTTGTAAATTTTTTTATTTATTTTTTTGCTGACCCTGTTTTTCTTTCCTTCTCTGTCCGTGTGTGTCCGTGTGTGTGTGTGTGTGTGTGTGTGTGTGTGTGTGTGTGTGTGTGTGTGTGTGTGTGTGTGAGTGAAAAAAACGTACGCTCTGTCTGGCCTCTTTGTTTTGATGGATAAGGGGTGAGTCTACTCTATTGTCTAGATGAGTTTTTAGCTTGCGTACACACACAACCACACACAAACACACACACACACACACACACACACACACACACTTATGAACACAACTATGTGTCCCTTTGTATGTGTGTAAAATGGAACCTAATGTCTGGATGTCTTTACAAGTAAAAGAGACAGCAGGCTAGAGTCCATAAAGACTCCACACACACACACACACACACACACACACACACACACACACACACACACACAAACAAGTGTTCAGAACTTCTGTCATTGTTTTTTAACTGAGTCTCTCTCCAGCTCTCTGTCTCTCACTCTGTCTCTATCTCTCTTGCTCTCTTTATCTCTCTCTCTCTCTTTCTCAGTCTCCACCCCTGAGTGAGAACAAATTGTTGCAGTAATGTGTTGTGTGTGTATCAGATGACAGTTTGCCACTCTTTGATGTTCAGAAGTGTTTGAGCACAGAGGTCTGGGTTTTCAAAACACACACACACACACACACACACACACACACACACACACACACACACACACACACACACACACACGCTTAAATGATTAGCTTGGCCCAAGAAACGAAGAGGCCACAGTTAATCATTTACCCAAAACGTAGTCAGCTGAGATATGCCTAGAAGTAGTGATGTCACTACCAGGCTAGCAAGCTAATAACTGTCTAATGATAGTGATGGAAAGCAGTATGAACCTAAATGTCTTTGACATCCAGTTCTTTGTCGATTTCATGCACACTTTAGGATACGGTGTGACATACATGAATAAAAAACTTTTGCGTGTAGCTGAACACTGTAATGTTATGAGGGTGGCCATCTTGGACAGGCAGTACCACTAATAGTCTTGGTGTGTTTTTCCCACTAGTCCTGTCCCTGCTATCCAAAGTTTGGAAGTGAAACTGCACCTTTAAAGATAAATGCTGATATTAGCACGTCCGCCTCACAGCAAAAAGGTCCTGGGTTCGAGTCACAAGCTCTGCGAGGGTGTTTCTCCATGGAGTTTGCATGTTCTCGATGGGTTTGCATTGGTTTCCTCTGGGTTCTCTGGTATCCTCCCACAATTCAAAGACATGCACTTTAGGCTAACTGGCTGTTCCAAATTGCCCCTAAGTGTGAATGGTTGTATGTGTGTTGCCCTGTGATGGTCTGGCGAGCTGTTCAGGGTGTACCTCGGCCTTGCTCAGTGTCAGCTGAGATAGGCTCCAGCCTTCCTGCAAACATAACTGTATTAAGCAGTTTGGCGAATGAACGAATGCTTTTCCTTTAATAATCTCGAGTTATAATACTTTTAAAAAATGGCATTTAATGATCACACACTTTAAACACAAGTAGTTGTCAATCCTTTATTTAAAATAATGCTCTTGGTGGAATCCGGTGCCTGATAACACCTCAAGAAAGTGTATAGTGATGAGGGGGATATGCGCTTCTGGTCGTCATTAGGAGCGTTTGCAGCTGTGCTGTGGCAATTTAGGTCTCACACACACACACACACACACACACACACACACACACACACACACACACACACACACACACACATCTTGTGTGACATGGTAATCAGTCTACAATGAACCGTGAAAACATACCTAACCAAGTTAAGTAAGTTCATAAGAAAGGAGGTACATGTTTTAAAGACCCCTTTGTCCTTTGTGTGTGTGTGTGTGTGTGTGTGTGTGTGTGTGACCTAAATTAGGTTAAAAACCAACTTGAATCTGTTTGAGGTAGTATACATGATTATACACTGTAGTGTGTGCGGCAAGGTGGCGTTGTGGTTGGCACAGCAAGAAGGTTCTGGGTTCGAGTCCCAAGCTCAGCAAGTGCATTTCGGTATAGCATTTGCAGGCTCTCCATGCTTGCGTGGGTTTCCTCCGGGTATTCCGGGTTCCTCCCACAGCCAAAAGACATGAACATTAAGCTAACTGGCTGTTCCAAATTGCCCCTAGGTGAGAGTGTGAATAGTTATGTATGTGTTAACTGGCGTACCCTCGTGTACCTGGCCTTTGCCCACAGTTGGTTGAGATAGGCCCTAATCGGCAAGTAAACAAATGACTATGTAACACTGAGGCCAAAAGGTTGTGGACATTCCAACCTTAGCACATGTTATACTAAAACAGATTCATGCTAGTGAAGAGAAATTTTAAGGCTTTAGTTCAGTTTTATGGCAGAAGTTTAGGGACTGATAGTGCTGAGGGTCTAATGGTCAGGCGTGCACATACTTTTGGCCATGTAGTCTGTTAGTAAGGTAAGATATAAAGTTTATGTAGGAGCGGTTGAGGAGTGAAGATAACCTGGCCTTTTTTATTACTTTGTTAATTCATATCCTTGTGTAAGTTGTGTACAATTCATCACTTAAAGCACAAAAAAAAAGAAAAATTGAAAGTCCATGAACCCCCCCACCCCACACACACATTCCTCCATCAAATCACAGTGTCCTAAGAGCCAGCTTTCACTCAGGCAAGGGCTCTCTCAAGAATTCTCACGCTGAACATCCTTTAACACCCTTAGTACTGTTTGCCTTTACAATACACAAGTGAAGAAGAGTAATGATTTATATTCCCACTATCCGGTGTCTGATGTCACCCAGAAGAAGACGGGTTTACTTTTGAGTCTGGTTCCTCCTGAGAGCTCTCATTTATCAAGCTGTATAATCATTTGCAGGAGCATTTACACAAGAAATGCGGTATTCTTAAAAATGTTCGCATCCCATGCTTTGCTCCAGAGTTAATTTATCAAGAGAACATTTATGTATAACGGGTCTCGCTAATGTAAACCTCGTCTGATTGACTATAATTAGCAACAAGCTACTGTGATTTTATGTACAGAGTACGCTTTCAAGTTCAGTCACTCACCGATTTTAAATTGACAAATGAGAGAAATGAAACGTTCAGTTAAGACAATAGTAATGATATTTTGAAATCTGAAGGTCCTGGGTTCAAGTCCCAGGCCCAGCGAGGGCGTTTCTCTGTATGGATTGCATGTTTTGTGCTTGCGTTGGTTTCCAATGGGTACTCTGGTTTCCTCCCACAGTCCCAAGACATCGACATTAAGCTAACTGGCTGCTCCAAATTGCCCCCGTGTGTGAGTGTGAATGGTGGTGTGTGTTGCCCTGCGATGTTCTGTACAGCTGTTCAGGGTGTTTTCTGCCTTTGCCCAGGGCCGGCTAAGATAGGTTCGAGCTCCCCCATAACTCTAACTGGATTTAGCAAATGAATGAATAAATGAATGTAATATAAATAAAGATTTGGCAAATATTTAATTTATGCTGTGCCTTTTCACTGGTGTTTTGTATGGAGACCCTAAGGGGACATGTCTGTTTGGGATTTTTGCATCCGTGCCTAGTGGCTCATCACAGCCGAAATTTATACTGATTTCTGTGGTATGAAGTAGCTAGGAGTTCCTCCATGATGGGACACTCATCCATCTCAGAATACCTTAACTCTGCACAGAGGCACACTTGTGATAAGACCTTGCCCAGGAGTCTGAGCACAATGGGGGTTCAAAGCCACGACCTCTATCGTGAGCCCAGCACCCTAACCACTTCACCACAAGCTTCACAAGAGGACACAAAAGCTTCCGGTGCGCACACTGGCATGGACGGTGAATTGTGGTCTCCTAGGCAACCATGAAGGTTTCTGGTGCACATGCGAAACTTCCATGTAAGCACTAGAACCAAATTTTTTTTCAGATCAAAAGAATCAGCTGTGTCATGACATTAGTAATACAGCTATGAAGTATGAAGAAAATCAGAGAAACATTTGTAGACCTTTCGTAAAATTATACTGCCCTATAGCAAGAAAATATTAAAAACCTTATTAAAAGATGGTAAGTTTCTTTCTTAGAGAGTTTTTCCTCACTACTGTCACCTCTTTCCTGTTCCTGAGACAGTTTGGGAATTGAAATCTACATCGAAACTATAACCAGGCCTAATATCATCGTATTATGTTTCATGTCAGCCCTAATTATCCTCAAGCGAAAGCTTGTTTCACTCAGACGTGTGTCAGAGGATCCATGCTGGTATACCATTTAAATTTACAATCTTCTAATCACTGGGAGAAGTCCTTAATCACTCAGGTATCACGGCCACAGTCACGGCCAGTCGCTCAGTGTGAAGGTTAGCGGATTAGCCCCTGACTGAGCTCAATATTAAGGCTTGTTTTCTCAGATGACATCACTGAGCGAATTTCTCAGCGGCTCCGATTACCTCGTTATATCTTTTGTCTCCCAGATTATGTGTGCACGTGTGTGCTCCTCAGACAAATTGACTGAAAACAATCCGGAGATGTTTATCTTGGGATTAACACTTCTCCGCACGGCCAAGTTCAGTCACATCGCTGAAAAGTATTCACAGTTTCTCCCTCATCACTTTGATCTGCTTCAGTGTGGAGAGACATGCTTGCTGGGTATACTTTTACCGTGTGTGTGTGTGTGTGTGTGTGTGTGTGTGTGTGTGTGTGTGTGTGTGCACGTTTATTTCACCCCTCCCCCTCGCTGTGCTGGTCGTAATTCTTCTCAAGAAACTAATACTCATTCTTGTCTCTTTTCACATCACAGCAAGTAGGTCCTGGGTTTGAGTCCCGTGCTTGTGTGGAGATTCAATGTCTGCCACGTGCTTGCATAGGTTTCCTCTGGGTAGTCCGGTTTCCTCCCAAAAATTAACTAGCTAGTGATTGCCTGCTGTTGTGAAACGAGTGAGCCATCACATTCTATTGGAATATTAATTCACTCATTTGCCGAACCGCTTAATCCTATTAGGGTCGCCATTCAACCACTCACATTTATACTCGCTTCTAGGGGCAATTTGGAACAGCTAATTAGCCTAACATGCATGTCCTTGGACTGCGGGAGGAACCCGGAGTACTCGATGGAAACACTCGAAGCATGGGGAGAAATTTCAAACTCCACATAGAAACGCCCTCGCCGAGCCCAGGACTTAAACCCAGGAGCTTTTTTGCTGTGAGATGGATGTGCTAACCATTAGGTCACTGTGCCACCCGTAATATTATCTAGCTAGTTACAAATTTTTATTGTTATGCTAGATAGTAAAAAAACATCCTGTTATAAAAGTGTCTACATGTTTTGTTAATACCCCCTATATTAAAATTAGCGAATAATAAAGCCCTGTGGTACTAATAAACTACATTAGCTAATCATAACCAATAATGAAGTGAGCTAGCTAGTAATATAGCTACGTTCGTGGTAAATCTTGCTAGTAATATCTTAATGTTGTAAACGTTGCTAGCTAGTAATGAGCTGCTATGGTAAAATTTGCTAGTAATCACCTCATGAGCTAGCAAATAATAATCTCGTGTTAAAATATAGCGAGATAGCAATGTCCTTCTGTTGTACAACTGAAAATGTAAAGATTGTTAGAAATAATCCCCTGTGCTAAAAATAAAAAGCTAGCAAATTAACGGCTTGATGTTTTATCTACTTAGCTGAAACTAAGTTACCGCATTTGCTATACAACTAACTTAGCTAATTCTCATTTTCTCCTGGAGAAAACCATAACAAACATCTATATTAGACATTATTGGTACCAGAAATGTAAGTCAGTTCTTTGTGTTCGTGCTATTGAGAAACAGCTGTTAACTGTCATCAGTGAAAAATGTCTGATTTCTTAAGAGTCTTAGTGTGGATAAAATGAATCACTAGCTTCTTGACCACATGGTGTGTGTGTGTGTGTGTGTGTGTGTCTGTGTGTGTCTATTCCTGTTGGGCCTGATCTGGAACCGGTGTCTCAGGAGAAGCAGGCCTTCTCCACCCGTGAAGTTTCATCTCTGCCGTAGACAGGACAGTAACGGTTTCTTCGCTACACTCAAACACACAACACAACAATCCACTAGTAGCATTTTTTGAATGCTAATCATATTATTTTATAGAATAGTATTAAGTAGGATATCATGTGACATATCACTCGTCCTTCCTGGTCTATAAAAAATTCCATTAATTAATAATTTAGTTCTTTGTAATAAAAATCCGACTCACTCAGTCATTTGCTGAACCGCTTAATCTTACCAGGTTCGCAGGGAGGCTGGAGCCTATCTCAGCCGACACTGGGTGAAGGCAGAGTACACCCTGAACAGCTCACCAGACCGTCTCAGAGCCAACACACAACCGATCACACTCGCATAGACACCCACGGGTAATTTGAAACAGCAAGTTAGCCTAATGTGGAAGTCTTTTGTATGTAGGAGGAAACTGGAGTATGCAGAGGAAACCCATGCACGCAAAGGGAAAACATGCAAACTCCACACAAAAACACCCTCACCGAACTGGTCGTGCTAACCGCTGTGCCAATGTTAGGGTTCTTTTTTTTGCTTGCTTTTTTTTTGTAGCTTTTTAATGATGAAAAAGTAAACTCTATGTAAACTGTCCCTACAAGTAAGCCTTATTCTTGTGTTTGTCAACATTACTGAAGAAATCTGAAATGATGTCTCAGCGACTATAAAGAATACGAGTGGTCGCAGGACTTGATTTGAAGGGAAATGCGTGGGGGGCGGTTAAAACAAATAAAAAATTATGTGATTGATGCATATCACACAGATTAGGCTAACAATCCGATTCTGATGTTTAGGTTTTTTTCATGACTGTCGAGAAAGCACTACATGCTAGTCATTTATTTACCTATAATAAATAATTTATTATAGTTATATCCCATCATTAAACTTTCCTACTCTGGACTCTAAACTTTTCGATGTAGGCTTGTTGTTTATAAATACTGTTGCATATGTGTGATCCTGATAAATAGCCTTATCAACATCTTTAACTGAAACATATTTCTACACAAACACTTGTATTCCTAGTTTTGTGGGTACCGAGTGACTAATTTGTTCCCTGTCCCTTTACCCTAACCCTAAAAATTCCATTAAAATCCCTAACCTTATCCCTTACTATAACCCTAACCTAAACTTAATTATACCCTGAACCCTTAAACCAAGTCTTACCCCTCAAACACACATTTCAAAAAGTAAGGACCTGCCAAAAATTCCTCACTCTGTTGGTTAAAAACATATTCTTGTCCCCAGTATGTCACAAGTGCATGTCCACACACACACACATGTTCTTTATATTCAAAAGCACAAGACATGAAGATTTACTTTGCTTCATAATATCTTTAATACAGTAGTTAGTTACAAGAAAGTCAGCAATCAGCAAAAATAAAACATTTCATGAACGCTTCTTTATCTGGAGTGCACCACCACCAACACCCTGACCCCCTCCTCCTTCTTCTTCCAACCATCCGCACCTCCCTCCCTTTCCAAGAGACATTTGTCAGCTGCCATCTGTCTGTCTGCCCCGTCTCCTCCTCCTCCTCCCATGCCTTTGACCATTCTTTAAACTATCTAATTAAGCTGCAACACCTTTACTTTAGTTACTTGCTCCCCTGCGCAGACACACACCCTCACACACACACACACACACACACACACACACACACACACACACACACACACACACACACACACACA
>JAOUQZ010000034.1:1590104-1610150 GCA_028564935.1 Neosilurus hyrtlii
GAGAAGTAGCACGGGTGGAGAACGCGGGAGTCTAGGAGAGTCAGCCACACAGTTAGGAGTAGCGGTGAAACGCAAGTTTCCTCAGGGGTCCACTGAATGGTGCCAACCGAAAGATCCCTGGGGCAGAGATGGTCGAGGCCACGACTGCCTGTCAGACAGCATTTGGATGGGGAATTCTTCACACCTTGGGTCCCTGGAGACTCAATGGAGACTGCGAATTGGTCGGATTGATGGTGGGTCAAAGGTCGATATCTCGGAATGGAAGTGTTCTGCTTTGCTGGAGTGGAGGGTCGCCACCTAGGACGAGGAGGGCGAATAGGGCAAAGCGAAATAATATGTCCTGACTGGCCACAATACAGACATAGGCCCTCCGAGATCCGCCGCGATCTTTCAGTTGGTGTGAGCCGGACCACATCGATCTGCATTGGCTCTGAGGTGTCCTGCAGTGGCATATAAAAGGTGGGCCCCTGAGTGTCTTGTGGAGGCTTGGAAAAGGTAGGCCATTGCACCTCAGCTGAACATCCACTCTGCCGATGAGCGACACGGATGGCCAGCTGTATTACCTGTTCCAGCCCCAGGGAGTAGTCGTAGGGAGCAAGCTGCAGCCGGAGCGATAGCTCCAAGCCCTGACGGAAGTGGGTCACCAATGCCGTGTCATTCCGCCCACTGAGCCCAGCTAGGGTACGGAATTACAGCGCGTATTCACTGATATCCCTCCTACCTTGTCGGAGCCGATGTAGCTTCTCCCTGTTGGTGGACTCCCCCTCCGGCCGGCTGAAAACCTCTCGGAAGTGGTCCGTGAAACTGTGGTAAGTGGACAGCTCTGGTCCACTCAGCCTACATAGTCCTTCGGCCCATTGCAGTGCCTTGCCAGATAGCAAGGAGATGACATATGCTATCTTAGAGTGCTCTGTGGGAAAGAACTTGGGATGCATTTCGATGGCGAGCGCGCACTACAATAGGAAGCCATCACATCATTGGGATCTCCGGAGTAGGGGGCGGGGTTAACTAGGGGACCCCCCCCCACAGGAACAGCGTGCAGAGACGGGATGATGGGAGATTCCGGAGCTGCTAAGGACCGTCGGACCTCCTCAACGAGGGTTTGGAATGCCTCCAGGGTGAGAAGGGGCATGGCCTCCATTTTTCGGTTTGGGTCAAGCCTTCTGTTATGACGACTCCTGGACACAGGGAATATAACAAAACAGGCTTTATTAATTAAACAACTAAACACGGGCTCCGAGAGCCACAAAACACCGGACAACTCAAAAACGGGAAAATAGTAAAGGAAACCTGCCATGAGGGGGGAACCAAAACAAATACACAACACGGAGAATGTTCAGAGAGTCCGAGGGAACTTCAGGAGAAGTAGCACGTGTTGAGAACGCGGGAGTCTAGGAGAGTCAGCCACACAGTTAGGAGTAGCGGTGAAACGCAAGTATCTCCAGACAAGGCTCGACACCGGAGTGTGTCTCGCAGGGGGTTTTTAAGGAGGAGACAATCAGCGCCGGTAATGAGGCGCAGGTGAAGACAATCAGAACTCGGGAAGGTATGTTCGTGGAGTGTGAGAGTCAGGGAGAGAGTTCAACCTGGCCGTAACACAGTTGATCGTGAAACCTTTAACCAGTTGTTTTAGGATTTTTCTTTAAGGCTCTGTCAACAACTGCTGATCTTTTCCTTGGTCTACCTGTCTGACATTTGTTACTTAGTTCACCAGTAGATTCTTTCTTGTTCAGGACATTCTAAGTAGTTGTACTGGCAATGACCAGTGTTTGTGAAATGGCTGTGATTTTTTCCATATTCTCTCAGCTTCAAGATTGCTTGTTTTACCCATAGACCGCTTTCAGGTTTTCGTGTTGATTACACCCCTAACTAAACAAAACCAAAAGCCCAAACCAGAAACTGAGAGTAGACATCTGGTGCTATTTTTGGTTGAATAATCAGTGTAATTAGACACACCTGGGCACCAAAAAAAACAAACACCTGTCAGTCACGTGTTCCAATACTTTTGCTCACATGAAAAATGGGTGTGTTCAAACAACATGTCCTGTCTTTTAAGTTGTGCATCAGGTCTAGATGCAAAGACTGGGAAATGAAATCTGAAATGTTGATCTCTTGTGTCATAGTCATCTTTTAATATCAATCGCAAATGTTTTCAGTCTCAAATATAGGAAGTTTCAGTCTCAGTTAGAAATATAGGAATAGGCTTCACTGTTCCAATACTTTTGAAGGGGAGTGTATGTAAAGCTTAAAATGCATGGGTGTTTTGTTATAGGTAAAGCATTCACGAAGAATGGGGATACTGTTACCCCCCATGTTTCCAATAACAGTACGTCCCCAATATGTTTTATATCTTATATAATATCGATTTGCTTGAAAATAATTACGTAGTACATTTTTATCCCTTTATATTTGCATTTAACGCTGTGACTTCTTTTTATCACTGACATTAGAGCAGTTTTGAGTCGCAGTTTCCTTATTAAAATATCTCTTTCTCTCTCTCTTTCTCTTTCTCTCCCTCTCTTCTTTCCTGAGGCTATTAAGACAAACATACAATCGACAAGCTTGTGCTACATCAAAACCAGAATGTGCAAACTGTTCTGTTTTGAATACTTTCTCAAGGCAGAAAACTTTTAAATAAAAGTTGCGGGCAGCTTACTGGTTTTAATTACCCATGTAGATAGATGTGACAAAATTTACAAAAAAAAAACCCAATAGTCAATCCTACAAGGGTTGCAGGGAGGCTGTTGCCTATCTCAGCCAACACTGGGCAAAGGCAGTGTATATCCTGAGCATCTCACAAGCCCACAGCTCACCCACAATTTCACACTTTCAGACTCACACTCAGACCTAGGGGCAATTCAGAACCTGTGTGAGAGGAAATTGCAGTACCTGGAGGAACCGCATGCAAGCACAGGTACAACATGCACAATTCACACTCAAATGTAAATTTACATATACATTTATGATACCTTTGCCAGAGTGACTTACATTAATAATTTCATATAACTGAGCAATTGAGGGTTAACAGCCTTGCTTGGTGGTACTGGGGCTTGAACCCCTGACCTTCGGATCAGTAAGCCAGATCTTTAACCACTAAGCCACCACTGCCCTTGCAATTGGGCTGACATGCTAAAAGAATACGCCAATATGTGAATTTTTTATATTATTAATGTTTGCTTGTTTGTTTGCTTAGTCATTTTTAAAGACAGTCAGTGGGAGATCAGCTGTATTAATTCAGAAACCATAGCTTCTGTAACACTAGGCAGCAGACAAGCAGGCCCCTTCCATTTAGGACACACCCACTTGCTCATACCTAAGCCATGCCTAGTTCTACAAAATACCCCGCCCGAAAGCTCACAGGTCCCTCTGGCACTGCAAGCACTGTTTACCTGAGGAAAGACCTGAAGTAGAATAGAATAGAAATTTCAGACTCTTGTACACTGCTGATGATCAGACAGCCTGGAGAACGTCTGAACCCTGAAGCATTAGGAAGCAGAGAAGAAACATCACAGGGCTGCAAGATGGCAACTTATCACAGGTACACTTCCTTTATTATTAGGCAGACAAGCAGGCCCCTTCCATTCAGGACACACCCACTTGCTCATACCTAAGCCATGCCTAGTTCTACAAAATACCCCGCCCGAAAGCTCACAGGTCCCTCTGGCACTGCAAGCACTGTTTACCTGAGGAAAGACCTGAAGTAGAATAGAATAGAAATTTCAGACTCTTGTACACTGCTGATGATCAGACAGCCTGGAGTACGTCTGAACCCTGAAGCATGAGGAGGCAGAGAAGAAACATCACAGGGCTGCAAGATGGCAACTTATCACAGGTACACTTCCTTTATTATTATAATTATTAAGATTATTTGTTTGTTTATGCAGGTGGTGCACACTTGTGCAGGTGGTGTGATTTTATTGCAATATTTATAAAGAGATTCTCATATACTACTGACTGCATACATGTTCCTGAGTGTGATATAACTTGCAAAGGATAGTTTTTAATCATCACATTTGCACTAATCAGTGGGGAATCATTATCTCTTTATCTCTTCCATTGTTTTATTCCTAGTGAACTAAGTTCCCCTCATTTGGCAAGTCCTGTTTAAACAAAAAGGAAAAAAGAAAACAAATGAGGGGAACTTAGATCAATAAAAATGAAACGATAGAGGAGATAAAGAGATAATGATTTGACAGGGCACTGTCACTGGTCCTGTCCACCTTTACCACTTGTTATTTCATCTCAGCAGTATGATGAGATGTTTTGTAGGATGAAATCAAACACTGCAGTACAATTGAATGTCTGGTAATCATTTAAGGGGTGGCCCTGCAATGGCCAAGTGGGATAGGCTCCAATGATGGCTGAGATGGGCTCCAGCCTCCCCTAGGATTAATCAGTTTAGCAAATGAATGAGGGCTATGTCAACTCTGTCACACAAGTATATCCGCTGTCCGAATCGAATTCAGGTTTTTAATTTTACATGCAGTTGGCCCTAGAGGGCAGTGTATAACATCAGCATGGACGTTTGCTACATCAAACATCAAACGTCCAGCATGGATAGATAGTCAGTGAATTTCTTGCTTAAAAATCATTGCAACTGCAAGAGTACAGTTTTTGGATGTCAACTCTATTGTTATAAGTACTCTCTGTGCATGACAAAGTGAAGAGGTGGGAAAGTTTGGCTTGTTTTTACATACATTTGAGTGTAATTATACCATGTGAAAAAACTGCAGTCACTTTTAAAAATAATTGAGTATATAAAGAGTGGAACATAAAATATATCATCCTGCAGAAATTGTCAAGATAAAGACTGACGAAGAGTTTTCAAGGTAAACATCCAGTTTAAAAACCATAACCAGTGAACATAGGTGGAATAAAAGGATGGGGAGGTGCAGTGGAGTAAATTAATATATTGCTGTTGCCACTTCCCTTCTTCCTGTGACCCTGATGGGTAAGCAATATAAATGATGGAGGGATGGATATGCCATGGACCAGTGTCATAACAGAAAGACTGGATAACATAACAAACATAACATATACTTTGTGATCTCCAAGTACACATTCTTCTGTGATCTATACCACTTACCAGTGAGTCATGGGGAAAGCTGGAGTCAATCC
Organism: Neosilurus hyrtlii; assembly: GCA_028564935.1. Taxonomy (NCBI): domain Eukaryota; kingdom Metazoa; phylum Chordata; class Actinopteri; order Siluriformes; family Plotosidae; genus Neosilurus; species Neosilurus hyrtlii. Next base: position 1,595,223 of record JAOUQZ010000034.1, read on the forward strand.
CAGTTGACTTCCGGCAAGAGGCGGGGCTCCACCCTGAACAGTTTGCCTGTCTAGTACAATATTACCACAGAAACAAATAACCATTAGCACTCATGGATAATTTAGATTAGCCAATTAACCTAATGTGCATGACTTTGGACTGTAGGAGGAAACCAGAATACCCAGGGAGAACCCACACAAGCTGAGAACGAACATGCAAACCCTTGGCTGGGATTCAAACCCAAAGTCTTGTCATGAGGCAACATTGCTAACCACTGAGTCATTCTGCTACCTTGTGTGCATACTGTGGATGCAAGGTTGTGGACCATTACAAGGTCAAGCAGAAATTCAATGCTCCCAACTTGGCCTTGTTGGGGCATGAACTTAAACTTTGAGCATCTATTGACTCACTACAAGTAAAGAAATCTATCTATCTATCTATCTATCTATCTATCTATATATCTATATCTATCTAGGGAGTGTGATGGTGAATGTATCTACAGTATTAATTCAGTGGATCATACTATCCATCTATTATTATTATTACTATTATTATTATTATTATTACCTTATGCTAATTAAGAAGAAAAGTGACTTATATTATCATTCTTCCACTTTAAGAAGTTTAATATAGTAAAAAAAAAAGAGGCGGGGGATGAGATTGGGGTTTGGCAACCTCCCTATGAAAGTATGTGTGAAATGTGATGATGTGTGCTGTACCTGGTTTAACTGGTTTGGTCTGAGATTGATTGATTTTAGTGATTATTCTCTATTGACCTATACCGGTCTATCATCAGTTTTAAGATCTCTGGCTTGAAAATAACAGAGGATAGGCAAGTAATAAAGCAAAGTATTGCAGTAATCTTGCCTAACCATGTCATAAAAATGTCTTTTGATATGGTGGTCTAATATATCATGTGATAGTCCAAAATGGCCACCAATGCCCATTTATCCCCATAAGACTTTAGCACCATACAATAGTTTTGCTATAAATTTAAAAAGCTTTATGTGATTAAATTCAAAGTCAACAAATTTCTATTATGGGGCGGCACGGTGGCGCAGTGGTTAGCATATCTGCCTCACGATGAGAGGGTCCAGGGTTCAAGGCCCGGACTCGGGCGTGGACTTGCATTTTCTCCCCATGACTGCTTGGATTTGCTCCTACAGTCCAATGACATGCATATTAGGTTAATCTGTTTTTCCACATTGCCCCTAGGTGCGAGTGTGAATGTGAATGGTTGTGTGTGTTGGCCCTGTGAGCTATTCAGGATGTACCCCACCTTCGAAGAGACCATGCAAACTCCACAGAGGAACACCCTTGCCGAACCCAGGACTAAAACGCATTTTTTCTGTGAGGTGGATGTGCTACGCCAACGTGCCACCCTTTATACAGGATTTATCTACAGTATACACAGGTGTAAAATGTAAAAACTTAAAGTGTTGTGAAAACAGGAGCCAACCAGCTGTTTCACACCACAATCTGCAATAAAACACATTTTATCCCCAAACTTCTAAAAAAAAAAAAAAACCTGTGGACCAATGTCTATCAATTTCATCATTTTGTCTGTGTGTGTGTGTGTGTGTGTGTGTGTTCACTAGGTCATCCCTCCTGCCACTGCATGGCTTCCACTTACTTCACACAGAAATGGTAAACATTGACTATTAAGCATTCTTTTAAAAAATTCCTCTATTATTTTTTTGTTATTTAGTATTTTATGTTCCATGATTGAATTATTTTGCTCTAAAATTTTCTATATATTCATATATATTCATATATATCCTTTACAGGGTCATTGGTGTCACCTCTGGCCCCGATCACTGAAAAACCCAAACGCAATGGGCTCGTAACAGGTAAAACTTTAAAGAAATATTTGCCAAACCACTTAATCATAATAAAAGGGTCAAAGGGAGACTGGAGCCTGTCTCAGCTGATACTGGGTCAGGGCAGGGTACACTCTATGCAGCTCACCAGACCAACGCAGGGCGCACACACACACACACACACACACACACACACACAAAAACATTTACATTCCCATTTACACCTAGGGGCAATTTGGAACAATCAATTAGTCTAATGTGCATGTGTTTGGACTGTGGAAGGAAACCCACACAAGCACAGGGAGGAAATGCAAACTCCACACAGAAACCTCGCCGTCACCCAGTGTCGGCTGAGATAAACTCCAGCCTCCCGCGACCCTAACAGGAGTAAGTGGTCTGGCTAATGGGTGAGTGATGGGTATACCAAAGCCTCAGGATAAAGTGTCGATGGGATAAACATGCTAAACTTCAGGTTAAAAAAACAATTTCTGATTTGATAAGAGCTTAAGATTATTATTATTATTATGACTAGTAGAATTAGTAGTAGTGGTGGTAGTCATAGTAGTAATAGTAATAATAGTAAAAATTAGTAGTTGTAAAAATACACTTTTAACACCAGATAAATTGAATGCTCTTTTCTTTCGTTCTGTCTTCAACCTCTTGTGTTTATTGTTTGTTATCTCTCAGATCTCACTATAATTTCCAGCACCGATAATCAGATGCTTTTTCTTTCCTTTCTGTTGACGCAAAACCCCTTTTATCTGAAGTTCTTTTAATGCTTGGCTTGCAGTCTGATATTACCAGTATAACAGGTAGCACATATACAGTCATTGACTTGTTGCAAGTCATGTCGCACATGTGGACATTCATTTATAAAAGTCCATATCTCACCAACCTATTAATATTGAACATGCCTTACATTAATCCTACAACTATACAGATTGTTTTGTGAAAGCAACAGCAAATTGTAAATTTATTTACACTTTTTACAACTAATAAAAGACGAAAATATCTTTTCTAGGCTGGACAAAAGATTTGTCACAATCATGTAACATCAAATTCTGGATCAAAATAATTAGTAAAATTTGTAAAAAATAATGAAAAGTGCTTGATTAACTAAATATACATAAAATACAGGTATTAAAACAGCTTTCAGGCAATTTATAAAATCTTTTGCAAAAACAGTGGAAACCTTTAATCTCTCCTTAAAGCAAATGAAAATAATTTGAAAGCAGTAGAAAGAAATTTCAGACCCCCTTGGTACACATAGGAAAGCTGTCATGCACAGAAAACTATCCACAAAACAACTAGCTGCACAAAGTTGTAGTTCCTCCTGATGACTCTCTCAAAAGCTCCATTAGGACTCATAGCCAGCGAAGTCTGCTTCAGCATCAACTCTACATCATATTTCATGCAATGGTCAAGTTGAAGACAAATCTATCAAGAATGTCAAAGATTTTCTTAGATGTGTTGGTAAATTACTAAGAAACCCCTTGACAGCTCACCAGGCCATCGCAGGGTAGAAACACGCTGACAGCAACCCAATAGCCTTCTCTTCACGAATGACAGCACATCTTATTACACACAGTGAGAGACATGACTGGCCTTTGATAACCCAGTTAGCTGCAATGGGGGGGACAGCAGTGACAACTTGGTGATTGTGGGGTTTGAACCCCCGACCTTCAGATCACTAATCTAGCACCTTAACCACCAGGCCACCACTGCGCTGATTTAAACATGTTACTAATGGTAATGGTTAAAAAAAGGTAATGATGAATTACATTTTGCTTGTCATAAGTACTAAATAAGGACAGTGGACAAATAGTACCTAATGAATAAGGCTGTGATTTCATCAACATGCAAATACAGTATGTCAATTATTAAGATAACAAAAAAGGCAAAACAAATGCTTCAAGAACAGTGACATTTTCCTCAAAAATGCTGGTACATTATTTAGCATTTATAAATAAACTTAGCAATAACCTCATGCAAAACTTCCACATGCTACACCACACTGGAAAACAACATTGTGTCACAAGCGGATAGAAATGTTTTCCAGTGAATTAGCCTTAGTAGGTATTTTTTTAGTTTACAGTCTATGTTTCATAATTAGCTAACAACAATTTCCTCGCAACTTTTTCACTGGTTCACTGGGACAGAGAGTGTGTCGCGTGGTTTTTTAAAAAAATACTGGCACTTTATTTAGTATGAGAATTAGTAGCAAAGAAGAAAAAAAAAGAAAAAAAGCAACACCACCTACACTTTCTGCAGAAAGTGTTACTTCTTACTAGGAAAGAGTTGGTGTGAGAGGAAGTGCGTGTGTCATCATTTTATTTCCAACTCACAAGTTCGAACAGATTCCCAAAATCATGGCTGGAATGTTTAGCCAACATTAAACACCCCCCCCCCCCCCCCTCCAACATTCCAAACTTTCCTTGATGTTAAAATATTTCATCTGACATGAAACTTACATAGACGGCATGGTGCCATAGTGGTTAGCAGGTCCACCTCACAGCAAGAAGGTTCTGTTCTCACAGTTTGGGTTCTGAGCTCATCTAGGGCATTTCTGTGTGGAGTTTGCATATTCTCTCCACGCTTGTGTGTTTCCTCTGGTTACTCTGGTTCCTCTGGGTACTCTGGTTTCCTCCCACAGTTCAAAGACATGCACATTAGGCTAACTGGCTGTTCCGAATTGCATCTAGGTGTGAGTGTGAATGGTTTTGTTTGTGTCTTGGCCCAGTGGTAGTCTGGCAAGCTGTTCAGGGTGTAACTCCACCTTCGCTTAGTGTCGGTTAATGCCACGACCCTAATAGGAGTAAGCAGTTTAGTAAATGAGTGAAACTTACATGGAAGAAAATATCATACTGTCGCTGAGGTCATTAACGACTAAGCTTGTCATGCCTGTGGAAAAACCCATCTACACACAACCAATCAAAGCTGCACAACACCTGTGTTTCTTGTTATGGCATGTCAAATAGCTGTTGGCATTTTCCATAATGTTTGTTACGAGTAGTACAGAAACATATGCAAAGTTTATTATACTCTGATCTGAGTCAATACCTCAGTTAGTTCTAAGTTCCAGCATATCTAATGTGAGCACATGCTGCAAGCCAACAACAATAATTAATTCCACCATTTACCAAATAGGCTCTATATCGGTTCTGGTTTTAATTACCCATGTAGTCATCTTATGATATGTTATATATTTATGGACGTAACCAAATTAGCCAAAAAAAAAAGCTGTCTTGTTTGAAGGTCTTACGCAACGTCTAGGCATGTCTACTTCAATGTTATAAGCACTGCATCTCCAAAACTTTGTGATCTCACCCTGACCTTGACCTTTGACCTTGACATTCCAAAATCCAACCATCTCTGAGACACGGGTAGGGTAGTGTCCCCACCAAGTTTGGTGAAAATGCTTTGCATCTTGCATAGGTGTGGTCAGGACTTTGTTCAGGGACAAACAAGACCAACAGACAGACAAACAAATTACTGTTGAGTAGAACAACAAGCAACAACAACAGCAACATTACTCTGCATCAGGTTATCAGTAAGGGTGGCACAGCGGCGTAGTGGTTAGCAAATCCACCTCACAGCAAGAGGGTCCTGGGCTCAGGACCTGAGTGGGGTGTTTCTGTGTGGAGTTTGCATGTTTTCCTAGTGCTTCCGTGGGTTTCCTCCAGGTACTCTGGTTTAATCCCACAGTCCAAAAACATGCACTTTAGGCTCACTGGCTGTTCCAAATTGCCCCTAGCTATGTGTATGAGTGTGTGAATGGTTGTGTGTGTTGGCTCTGCGGTGTGGCAAGCTGTTCAGGATGTACCCCACCTTTGCCCAATGTCGGCTAAGATGGGCACCATCCTCCCCGCAACCCTGATGAGAGATTATCATTAAGAACAGTATTAATACTCAGTGTGTTTGTGTATATCTTGGTTCATACGCAGGTTTATTAGCTGCAGGAATCTTTATAATCTTGTTGCTGATCTTCTACACTATTCTCTGGAAATGTATGGTGCCTCCACCCAAAAGGTAAAAATAAAAGAAAGAAAAGTTTCCTTATTCTGTGACCATTTTTGTGCCTTAATTTTTCTAACTGAATAATATCCTCTCGTTTTTTTTTTTAACCCTCGTCTCTGTTTCTCAGGAGGAAAAGGAGATGGACCTTAAAAGTATGTCCTCACTGAAGCCAGGCTTTTAAAAGAGCCATGTTTTGTTTAGTTTTTTTTATGAGTAAAGCTTTTTATTTCTCATGGACTCCAGTGAACAGAAGTTGTAGATGTGCGTCTATAAGAACCTTCAGATGGCCTGCACTGTTCTGTCGGATCTTTTGGTGTGTATGAGAACCCTGTTCAGCAGATTGTGTCCTAATTGGGGGACCCTATGCTATCACTGCCACTAGATAGCAGCATTGTGTATGTTTTGGAGGCGTTCCCTGGCCTCTGGGATGTTTTTTTTTTGTTTTTTTTTTTTTTTTTGAAAGCATGTATGGCTTGATGAAGTCAAACATCAGCTGTTGTACATGTTCTGTCAATACACTCCTGATTTCAAAGGAAGTTTCAGCAATTTTAATAACTACTTTGTTTCATTTCCCCCTCAATGCCTTGGAAGTGTTCATTTTCAATACTAGGTGGGTAGAAGACCATGGATTTTTTTTTGTATGGACTTTCCCTTGTCAATAAATTTAAATTAATGAATGACTTCCTTGTTTATATGCCTAAGCTAAAACCTTAACAGCTAATCAGAGAGACAGTTATTGGCATGGTCTTGTAGGGCTAAGTACCAAATGGTCAGAATATCAATCTAAGGTTTCATTATTGATAATGATTAAATTCCTAAACTGAAATTATTTCGAAAATTTGTATAAAAGTACCAGAAATGGTTGTAATTAAATATACACAATGGTAAAAAGAAATAAGAAGCAAAACTGAGGCTGATTTCTTTCTAGCCCAGACTGTAGATTCATACAGGGTATCAGCAACAGCCAAGTCAGGTGATTATATAGAGAGTGACATGCCCCTGGATTTGATCTCTCTCTTTGGGCTATTTCCTTTTCGCACATACCCATAACAAGCTATTAGCACTGATCAAATGAAATTGATTGTTTATTCATCCATTCTTTCATTTTCTACACCAATTAATCCTACTTAGGATCGCGTGATAGCTGGCGCCCATCTCAGCCAACTATGGGCGAGGGTGGGGTACCCCCTGGACAGTTAGTTTGTGGCCGCTGCACCTCCTCTCTGTAAGCTGACTTGTCGATCTTGCTGATGAAACCCACCACGGTCGTGTTATCGGCGAACTTAATGATGTGGTTGGAGCTGTGCATTGCTGCACAGTCGTGAGTCAACAACATGAACAGCAGTGGACTGAGCACGCAGCCCTGAGGAGCTCCAGTGTCCAGTGTGGTGATGCAGGAGATGCTGTTCCCGATTCGGACGGACTGGGGTCTCCCAGTCAGGAAATCCAGAATCCAGGTGCAGAGAGAGGTGCTCAGGCCCAGCAGGCTCAGCTTCTCAATCAGCCGCTGAGGGATGATTGTGTTGAATGCTGGACTAAAGTCTATGAACAGCATTCGGACCTCACAGTCCAGGTGTGTGAGGGCCAGAAGGAGAGTTGTGATGATGGCATCGTCCTTAGAGTTGTTAAGACGATACGCAAACTGCAAGGGGTCCAGTGAAGATGGTAGCGGGTGAGCATATAAGTGAGTGAGTGAGTGGTTCAGATGAGGATTGTTGTGCCTGGTGGAGGTTTGCGCTGTTGTTTGATATTTTGCTGATCCTGTTTATTTTTATAAAAATCTAAAAATAACATGTAATCTGTAAACTGAAACACGGAAATGACAACAGATGCCTTCTGAAAGGTCTGAAATAATCCCTTACATGGTGATGAGAATTTGATTGAGGGGAAATAAACAAGAATTTTTTTTAAGTATCAGAACATGGGTATTTTTTCTAAAATATCCCCTTTGTTTGAATTCTGTGCTACAGAGAAATATTGAGCACTGTGCGCTGAAGCTTAATTCTTATTGGGTCAAAGTCTATGTGGATTAGCCATGTTGAGTGGTTTTTAGGCTCACTTTGAGTGGTTTTAACGTTTAACGTTGAGTGGTTTTTAGGCTAAAAACAACAGTTTTTGTATTTAATGCATTTTATTACTTTTTAATGTAATTGTAATGTGTTGAATGTTATATTCATGTCACTAATAAAACATAGAGGAAAATTAAATGGTGATTATTTTTAAAACATTTGGAATTAATTTCATAAATTCTCTTTCTCTGAACTTCATGTTATGCCTTGATTTGCTAATTCCCCAAATAAAAGCTCCAGTGGACATATGCAATCTGATAAATCACATGTAGTGAGTAATGAGTGGGTGTGTTGTAGGTTAGGCCTAAATAATAATAGCCCTAATGATGTCACATGCAAATCTGAGGGAACGGACAGGAAGTGAAACATGCAAACCACACAGATCAAGGGTCATGCCAATTAATAGTGTAAAAAACTGTTCAAAATATGATCTGAGCACCAAATAAATGAGTGAAAACTTGTGTGCATAGTGGTTAAAAAAGTAAATGTATTTGAAAACCTTACTAGATACATAAATGTTGTACATATGAATAAACTCTCAGATAAAATAAATCATCTTTACCAACATTCTGATTATATCTAACATGCTAATTTTACCTTTTAACAAGAAGAAAAACCTGTCTCATTTTACTCACCTATTTTCTGTAGCGCTTAATCCTTTTAGGGCCATGGGGAGGCTGGAGTACACCATGATCAGCTTGCCAAACAATCACGAGGCCAACATACTTACAACCATTCACACTCACACCTAGGGGCAATTTGGAACAGCCAGTTAGCCTAATATGTATGTCTTTGGACTGTGAGGGGGAATCTGGAGTACCCAGGGCTGCCCCTGTCACATTTCAGTTCCTTTGGGGAAATGATTCCACCCCACTTCATATTCCCTCTCTCGTTAGCGAATATCTTAGCGTGCAAGCATGCGGCCGCTTCAATTTTTTCTGTCCTGGTGTATATTGAATGATATCCTAATAGTACATTAACCAATCAGAATACGTGATAAATCGTATCCATTGGTTATTAATAGAATAATAACACATATTCGCACTACAGCAGTGTATGAGGGTTCCTGATCTTTGTGGGTTTAATGTATTAAAACGTTAACCTTGTCTTTCCAGTACAAGCAGTCTCTGAGAAACTTAAAGAAAGTGCTGCAACCATTTTTTTTAAATGGAAGAAACAGACTTTTACAAATGGCTTTGGTCATAATAATATACACACACCATCTGAACAACATGGTTAAAACAATAATGTTTTTTAATTGGGTAATTATTAGTTTGGGGTAAATGAATAAGGGTTTGAGTCCTGGGACGGGCATTTCTGTGTGAGGATTGCATGTTCTCCTTTGGCTAACCTGGGTTTTCCAGGTATTTAGGTTTCCTCCCACAGTCCAATGACATGCATATTAGGCTAATTGTCTGCCCCAAATTGCCCCTAGGTGTGAGTGTTTCGCTGCGAAGGATTGCTGAGCGTTCCAGGTGTACCCAGCCTTCGCTTTGTGTCAGCTGAGATAAGCTCCAGCCTCCCCCTGACCCTAGCAGTAGAGTTAAGTGGTTCGGCAAATGAATGAGAGTAATAATTACGTTTGACGATATAAGAAAATGCAAGGTCTGTAGATTTGCGAGGATACAGTTCACCTTGAGAGATTAGGAGCAAAGAGCTAATAGTTATTTCACAATCAGTTCTGAGAGCAGTCAGTTCCCACTCATTCACAACTAGCCCAGGCCTGTTACTTCATTTATTGGATCTCTCTCTTAATAACAAGCTGGTATTTTTACATCAGCAGTTTGACAACTTTGCAACACACACACACAAATGTACAAATACCCAGAGTGCATTTCTCAGTGCTGTAATTTCTTCCATGACACAAACAGCAGGCACGTTTCACTGGAGTGTATGGCAGTTTCAAAAAAAGACATTATAAGCAAATGTAATGGAATTAAATAAAATACAGTACACTGAACAAAAAAAAGTTTGAAAAATGTAAAGTAATTCACTCTTTCTCTCACTCATTCCACCAGATCTTTGTCAGACTATAATGAAGTGTGAGGGAAGCCTGACACAACAAGGCAAGATTAAATATTCAAGATGTTAGCAGCTTGTTAACAGCTTCAGAGCGACGTAAAGTTACGAAGCCTCTGTTAAGGCTGACACAGTGCGTCTATAGTTTGTCCTTCTCTAACAAATAATTCCTATAATAAGCAGAATTAGGATTAGGCAAGATCTACAACATACAATATATACATAGATCAGCCATAACATTAAATACATTATAAGTGAATAACATTATAATATTACATTATAATGATTATCTCTGTACAGTGGCACCGCCCAAGATGTGGCATGTGAACAGTCAGTTCTCAAAGTTGATGTGTTGGATTCAGGAAAAATTAGCAAATGTAAGTGACATTGACAACATTGTGATGGATAAATAACTAGGTCTATTCATCTCCAAAAGGTAGGCCTTGTGGGGTGTTCCTGGTATGCAGTGCCAAGTTCCTACCCAAGGTGGACCAAGGAAGGACAACCAGAGAACTCGCAAAGGTGATATACATGGGGATCAACGGCTAGTACATCTGATCCCAAACAAGAGGTGAAACTGTTAATGCGGGCTATGATAGAAAGTCAGAGCACACAGTGCTGGGTATGAGGCTCCAGAGCGCCAGAGCCACAGATCAGTCAGGTGGTGTTAATGTTAAGGCTGATTGCTGTGCATAGTAAATTCACATAAAAAATGGTTTAGTCAGTTTTTAGATTCGATAGTTAAGATTCTCCAAAATACCGAGCACACACAAACTCACACATGATGATCGGATGCTATAAGTAATTTTTGTAACTTGCACAATATCCTCTAAGGTCCATTTTTTTTTGAGACTAAATGACTGAAGGAGGTTATTATGTGCTAACATTTGGCAACTGATTCTGAATAGCTGTTATTTGCAATACTAGTATATACCTCATGATAACAGTGCAATCTGATTGGTCCACTATCTGCATAAATGAGAATTGTCATTTGGAGCAGAAAGCGTCATTATTATGATGCTTTAATATAAAAATTTAATCTTGTTTTAGTTTGCTTTTTTCTTGTCTTTCTGTGTTGTATATACCAAAAATATCTGAGTGATTGCATGAAGAAACTTCTAGCTAGGCGGTGCTTAGCTCTACTCGGAGCATGCAGAGCTCACCTGACCTGTCTCTGTCGAGGTCAAAATATCAAAAATAAACTATAATAAGTTTGCATTTATTTATGTTTACTTGTAGTATATAATAAAACTCTGAATGTATGTAAAAATGTTCGTTAGCAACACATCGCACAGAGCTCACCTGACCTGCCTCTGTCATGGTTAAAATATGTTTTTAAAAAAATACATTTTGTTTTAGTTTGATTCTTTTGTTCCAATGTAGTACGTACTAAAACAATTATTCGCCTCAGGCTCAGTGGATGTCACTGAATTGAAAAGCCTCCGTGACGTTCTGGCTCTCGGACTGTTCAATAATTGTTAATTAACACAAGACTGGATTTGGACTTATCGGTCATGTAATACCTTCCAAAGTGTCAACATTTTGAGAAATGTTGTCTGCTTGTAAATGTAAATGTAAGCCTGATGCATCATACCATTACTGTGTGACTATTTTCAACGGATCGTTTACAAATTAATGTATAAAATATGTTCACTTATATGTCCTGTTGGTATTGTGCTATGGAAATGGAACTTGACTGATCAAGCAGTTTCCCATCATCAAGCCCAATTTCAGCTTCGAGATCATATGTTAGAGCAGGTAGAGCTCATAACTGTGTTGTTGAGGTGGAAAAAAGCTTTGTCCCTTTAAAGCAGTTCTACTGACCGTTATATTGCACTAGTGTGTATACTGACAGTGTTCCACTGTTAATAAACCATTCTTTTGTATCTCTGCTAATAATCTTGAGGCAGCAGAAGTGAAAGGTCATCCAGGAACTATAGAAAAGTATTGGTCTGGGTATGACTGATATTCTCCTCTGTGCTTGGTTCTTGTGTCATGTCTTCCTCCAGCTTTTCTGCTACAGCTGAAGGAGTACTGGGGAGCGTTGTGGTGTAGTTGGTTTCTGCAGCAATTTGATGCTCATTACTTTCAAAACCGCCATTGGTGTAAGCTGCTTTGTTGTGCTGCTCCATCTCCATGGCCTTTTCTTTCTGCTGCTCCAGAAGCAGGGCCTTGTTTACAGATGGACCTGAATAAAAGAATGCAGCAAAGGTTTCACTGAACAACAGTTTATATAGATATTATGGTCTGTGCAAGGCTTACTTAGGTATTCACCCTCCCACCACGTGTTTGCTTTTCCTGCATGTTGTAGTGATACAACTTGTGCCTCATGAATCCATCAAATGTTAATGGTAGAGCAGATTATCACAGCATACCATGAGGCTAAAGCATAAAATTCCTTTTAAACGAGAGCAATAAGAAAGCACAAACCTCTGCCAAGTCAAGGGCTTGGGACTGCTGTAAAACCACACTTTCCAAGGTGGATATTAAATAAATAAATAAATAAATGGGTAGGTACGTAAATAAATAAACAAACAAACAAATAAATAAATAACCAGGCAGCCAAACAAACAAGTAAATAAATAAACAAACAAGCAGACAAGTAAACAAATAAACAAACAGACAAACAAACAAACCTCCATGAAATTAGTAATGCAAGAAAGAAAGACATAGTGTGTGTGGGCGTACCAAAAAAGCTGAGCAACACAGGCAGGAATATGAGGCCGTGTGCCAGTCCCAGCAAAGTGATAACCAGATTCAGCCGGAAGAAGAATATCTGAATGAGCTGAGCTTTAGCGAATGCCAGCACGATGATTCCAGGCAGGTTGGTCATAGCGACACCGGCAAACACCTGTCCGACACGACACACAGTACATGAATCAGGAAATAAAGCCTTATGAATATGTTTACAGGATTTTAATGATCCAGGGTTCAGGTTCTTTTAGTGCCCTATACAGTGAGCAGGGCATGGTTTTAAGAACTGAGGACACTGAGAACCAGTTGGCTAAAGCACTTACCGCACTGCCCATTTTAGCCGTAGCATCTTTGGCTCTCTCCACTTTGGTGGGTAAAGTGCTCAGAGCAAAGGAGCGTGTTAAATGAGACACAAACTCCACTGAGATCCCCACAGCCTGGAGAAAGAGAGACGGGAAACCCCACGATGGATAAATAGTCTCACAATACCATGTTGACCATAATATGTTGTAGTTATAATCTATAGCTATGTTTGTTATACCACAACACTCTTGAATTTCTCAAATCTGATTATTCAGAATGTGTTTATTCAGTTTCATTCCATATCAGAATCTTTGACAATATATATAATATCAGCTGTAATTTATATGATAATGCTAATCTTTTACTGTAGACAATAAAACAACACCAATTTATCTATTTTGGCGTAAAATTAGCATTTTCTTTTCACTCACTGTGACGAGATTGATTAGGGACACAGCGTTGTAGTCGATGCTCCACAGCGTCATGACGCCTACGGTATCCACGGTGATCATCACTATAGTGAGGAGGTTGAGCAAACCCGAGCGCAGGTCCATGCCGAGCAGGATGCAGCACACCACAAATGTAGGTAACAGGCAAAGTGACAGGTTCACCAGGCCTTCGTTCACAATTCCAATGTACTGCTCATAAAACACGTATGTCACGCTGCAGAGAAGATCATCATCATATATATTTAAAGGATTTATTCAAAATGCTGACAATTACATATCATGACTTCGCTGACAATATGAAAGTCTAAAAAAGAAAATTTTCAATGTTGGATATGTTGTTAACTAATATTCATTTCATCGTTTATTATCTGAACCGCTTGATCCTAATTAGGGTTGCGGGAGGCTGGCGCCCATCCCAGCCGACTCTGGGCGAGGGCATGGTACACCCTGGCCAGCTCGCCAGGCCATTGCAGAGTGCTAACTTACATAAAGCTGTAAATCAAAGGTACTACTTTCACTCATCTAGTCTATAGTAACACACGTTTCCTAAACTTTCTTTTTTAAAGTATCCATATTACTTGACATTTTGCTGTCTATAGAAGGCAATACGGTTTCTGCTATACCTGTTTATAGCTATTAAATTAAACAATAAATTGAAGGAGGACGTACACCTCCTCCAAGGACAATGATTGACTTATCTCCCTTGCTCATCTACTCAATGGCTAAACCACTTAACCCTACTAGGGTCTCGGGGAGGCATTGAAGGCAGGGTACACCCTGAACAGCTCACCAGACCATCACACACACAAAACCATTCACACTCACACCTAGGGTTAATCTGATATAGCCAAGTAGCCTACTGTGCTTGCCTTTGGCCTGTGGGAGGAAACCGGAGTACCAGGAAGAAACCCACCAAAGCATTGGGAGAACATGCAAACTCCACACCGAAATGCTCCAGCCCTGGACTCAGGACCTCCTTGCTGTGAGGTGGACATGCTAACCACTATGCCATCGTTCCATTCATATTTATAACTGCCAGCAACAAACAGCTGTTTTCTTAATTGAAGCCACATTTCTATAGAAGTATACAATGTCTATATACATACAACCTGCACATTTAAAGTACTCGTATTTATTTTTCTGTAACGGACTTGACTAGCACATTTCAGCTTGCAGCTACGCTGTAAATCAGCACAATAATTTACATATTGCAGTAATCATGAAACCATTTCATCTTATCTTATCGCAGAGTGACAATGTCATGGACAGGGAGATAAAAAATAGATACAGAAAGAGAGACAAGAAAAAGGGTGAAGGTAGAAATGAGTTGCTCACGTATAGGGGAAAACCTCAAAATCAGGCGCCGTGCCGTTCACATTTCTCATAGTCACGGTGATACTGTCTGCAATTTTTCTCGCCATGATTAGAGCCTCTGTAAACTCCTGCGAGTTAGTAAGAGGAGTGTGATACGCCATGAACCGAGATGCTGCAGATACATACAGGCAAGAGAGAGAGAGAGAGAGAGAGAGAGAGAGAGAGAGAGAGAGAGAGAGAGAGAGAGAGAGAGAGAGAGAGAG
>JAOUQZ010000034.1:1610826-1626598 GCA_028564935.1 Neosilurus hyrtlii
ATATATATATTCACCTTTTTTACTGTTTAGTAATTTTAATTTAATTAATAAATATGCGTGGAGGTCTTTTAATTCGAATAGAAAATGTGTTCAACCTACAAAGGATCATCCAGATGTTCTATAATGATGTAGCCTCTGTGACGCTGTTGTAAAAAGATGTCATGTTACTGGCAGTCAGTTGCATTATTATTTTTTTTTTCTTTTTGAGTGGTTTTCCCCCATTTTCTGTATGTGTTTATTCTCTGTAAAACAGAACATGGCCTCATTTTTTTTCTCCTAGGGAACCCATCTCAATCCACATCTCTGCATTATATGAACCCATACCAGATGAATGCCTATGCTATGGCACTAAAGGCTGTAGGGGAGATCATCCAGGATTATGATAGTGACAAGATGTTTCCTGCACTGGGCTTTGGAGCCAAACTTCCCCCTGACGGCAGGGTGTCTCATGAGTTCCCGCTGGTAAAAGCTTTACTGCTTAACATTACTGATGGCCATAATATTAAGATGCATGTTTACAGCCCTGCATCATTTCATAGTATCTGTCTATTTTATTCCCATTACACTGACACACTATTCATGATTGATGGTATAGATTTCATTTGCAGTCTATTTATAAAATATGTATGCAAAACTACTACTTTATATGACTGCACTTATTTACTTATCTTTAATGTATGTGTAAATTTTGTTATATAGCTTGGCACTCTCTTTGGAGCATTCTTCATATATGTGCACTAATATACTTAATTCAAATTCCATCTATCTCTCCCTTTCTTCCACTGTACCTCATTTGCAGCATTTTTGGAGCTTTTTAGCACCTCATATCTACATCCTCTCACAGTGCATTAATCTACTTATAATTTATGTCTCATGACAAGCAGATTGTTTATTATTGTCCTGTGCCTTGTGTCACTTGAATGACTGACACTTTACCTAACTTTGCCAATTATTTATCCAATATATAATATGTCTTTCTTTTAATTTAAGAACGGCAATGTAGATAACCCATACTGTAATGGCATGGAGGGCATTCTAGAGGCATACCACCAGAGTCTTAAGACAGTTCAGCTTTATGGACCAACTAACTTTGCCCCAGTCATCAATCATGTAGCAAGGTGAGTAAAAAAAAAATCTGTTACAACAATTTCCACCATATTGCTGTTAAATACATAGTTATAATGGAGGAATTTTCCGTGATGGCAGGTCTGAATGTACATACAGCTGCAAGGGTTATATTAATGCACCAGAAAGAATGTTATTGCTTCTATAGTAGCAATTTACAATGGGGTTTGTATAGTAAATGCTCAACATTAAGTGTTAAAAAATGTAAATAATCAATATAATCATTAAACTAGTGCTGCTCTCTCTGAGGAGATTTTTGAAGAAATGCTACTGTGTCAACACTTTCTAACAATCAGGTCAGATGGTACAAGTAAATGGGTAAAGCTGTTTGTTCAAGTATTCCAGAGGAAAGCATTAAAGGAAAGATATTATGCTTTTACATTTTTGTAGCCTCCATGTAACCCTAATTAGGATTAGGTGTTTCAGAAAATAAAATTTTATATACATACATATATATATATATATATATATATATATATATGTGTGTGTGTGTGTGTGTGTGTGTGTGTGTGTGTGTGTGTACAGCAGATTTGTAAATGTCTAATGCCTTATTAAAGACAAAATAGCATAAATGACACAGACACATGCCAATTTAGTAGCAATATTCTGATCTAAAAACAGTATAACCCATAACTAAACAATATGAATTATTATTATATTTATATTTAGTTTTGTTATATTATAACTGTTATTCATATTGTTTGGTTAGTTATGGGTTATACTGGTTTTAGATATGAATATTGCTAACAAAACAATATGAATTACCAGTAACTCACAATACACCTACAATAAGTCAGCACTTTACAAATAACAATATGATAGGGTAGATAGATGATTTTAAAAAACTTATGGATCACATTATTTAGGGTAATGCTGCATGATATTACTCTCATATTTTTTGCCTTGGAGTAAAATTGGAGTTGAGCCCAAAGCCCCCTGAATTTGCGACTGGTCAGATCATTATTTGCACATAACTACAGGTACATATGCAACCACAAATATTCTCAGAGATTATGCTGCAAAAATTAAAAAAAAAAAAAAAACAATTTTAGTATATAATTTTTTTCAGGCATTATGTGAAGTAATATTTTGCTCTTTGCTAACATACAGTATTGATAATACTATTATACGCATTAATATTATAAAAGAAACCAAAATCTAGCACTGTAGTAAACTGGCTAACTCTTAAATCAACATATAAGTAAACAGTCTAAACACGACCTGTAGAAAATTACTTAAAATTTTTTTTAAATAACTAACCAACTAAATAAATAAATAACTACTATTAGTACTTGAATTATAAATTATATATAAAGAAACTATGCAAATGGGGATTTAAATTATCCAAATTATATCCCATAATATGTAGGTTTAATGTTTGGAGAAGATAAACAATGCGTTTCAGCTTAAGAACGTAACTAATTTTATTTGAGATCTGCCTGTTGTTCAGATCCTTTGTTGATGCTTTGTTGATATTCTCTACTATATTCTGAAATGTTTTGGAAGCATTGCATTTAATTAATTACAAAACAATATGGTTACCTTTGTTATTTTTATTAATTCATGTGTTTGCTTTTTTTTTTAATAATTGTAACACACTCCGAATGAAATCGCTTTCACTTTTGACTGTTTAGTGTTGCTATGATCAGTAGGGCAAGCAAGCAAGAGTATGCCCTCCCTGAAAGTACAGCCAATTTTGCAATATTAAGCTCCCAGCGACAGGAGGCTGTGGCATCATCAGGAGCTTGTGATCTTTAGATGGTAACGTAAAATCTTTTCTGTTGCATCTCTCAGGAGCCTGGCTTCCACCATATTAACCATACCGCAAAAAAAATAAACAGAATCAACTGCATTAAACACTTTTAGATACTAATCTACAGGAAAGTCATGGCCACTCGCCTGTCAGGATATGTTGTGGCATACTGGATCTTCTGGGTGAGAGAGAACTGATCACAGCCGACGCTGGAACACACTGCGTTCATGCCGCTGATACTTGTGAAGTTATAGCCTTTTGTTGTGACAAAATATACAGGAACTCCGACCTCAAAGTACTTGTACAAGTATTCAAAGTATGTCAACATGTACGAGTCCTGAAAAGTAAACAGAAGAGGCTTGGTTATGAGAAAGTTACAAAAAATGGTAACCACAACCCCCCTGACACCCCCCAAAAAGCAATCATTGGGAGCTGTAACATTAGCCAGCAAGCTAAACTTTTATCTACATCCATGAGTAGCCTGCTAACAGGAGCATTATTTAAATTCTAAGAAAGTAATCAACAGATTACTTCTTTATCCTTTAATAATGGTCAAGGGGAGACTGGAGCTTATCTCAGCCAACTCTGGGCGAAAGCGGGGCACACCCTGAACAGCTCACCAGTCCATCACAGGACAGCACACACCTCAGCGTTCACACTCACAACTAGGTACAGCCACGGAGCCTATTGCACATGTTTTTGGACTGTGTGAGGAAACCACACAAGCGCAAGGAGAACGCCCCACAGAAACAATCTCACATTTTGTAGGAAAATGATGGAGGTGTGATAAAACTGCGTTACGGTAACTATGCCAGAATTTGTATTTTTTGGCGAAACAATAAAAAACTGATTATAGAATCTGTACTGAGTGCTGGTACTGGAGACTCCTTCCATAAACATTAGAAGCTTCATTGTGTGCGTCCATCATGGTAACTAAACATCATTGGGAATATCCATGACAAAGATCCTTGTTTTAGTTATAGTGTACTGTGTAGCACTTACTGATGGCATCGCCAGCTCCTGATCTAAGCCCACCTTCACGTGGAACATAAGGAAGATTGAGGCACAGAACATGCAGAGGAACAGCACGATCTAGAGTAGAGAGGAGCAAAATTACAGTATGTCACCTTATAGCCAATATTCTACTGTATATATCATCATGTAGCGTAAGTCAGTGCAAGTCCACTTTAGATCAGGTGATTGGTTTTAACTTTTAATACCTTGGCCAACGAGGTTGTTTTTGTCTGCATTTGTTTGTTTGTTTGTGAACAACGAATTTTCCTGAAATTTTCAGGGAAGGTGCAGAATAGGTCAAGGAACACATGCTTAGTTTTTGGTTTACCTCTGCCAATAAACAGGTCCTATAAAATAATTCCTATCTGTTATCCATCATTTCATAATTAGTACCATGCAAAAGGTTGTGCTACTGCTATGGATTAATTAATTCATTCATTCATTCATTCATTTTCTTAATCGCTTAATCCTAATTAGGGTCGCGGAGAGGCCGGCACCCATCTCAGCTGACTCTGGGCGAGGGCAGAGTACACTCTGTACAGCTTGCTAGGCCATCGCAGGGCTACTGCTATAGATGAAACACCAAAACTGTCGCTTTGATCAAGTGAAAACTGGAGAAAGACTGTCCTTACTTGGCAGAGGTTTGCACTCTTTGAGTGCTTCTCGTTTGAAACTGATTTGCTCCATCTACAAATGAACCATGTAGAATTACTCACTCACTCACTCACACACTATTTGCCAAACTGCTTAATCCTACTGTTAGGGTCGCATAGAGGCTGAAGCCTATCTTAGCAGACAGTGAGCGAAGGCAGGGTACACCCTGAACAACTCGCCAGACCAGTGCAGGACAACACACATAAACATTCTCACCAATACCTAGGGGCAATTTGGAACCACCAGTTAGCCTAATGTGCATGTCATTGGACTATGGGAGGAAACTGCAATACCCGAAGGAAACCCACAAAGCACAGGGAGAAAATGCAGACTCCACACAGAAGCACCCAAGCCCGGGACTCAAACCCAGTACCTTCTTGCTGTGAGGCAGACATGCTAACCACCAGGCCACTGTGCCACCCCCATGTCCTTGTTCTTACTTCAGTTGAATTCTTAGTCATCCATTAGCTGACATTGTTTGTGTATTGATGTATCAGTGTAGCAGGTCGTACCACTAATATCCTGGAGACGGGATGGAGCAGTACCGGGGCGTAATATTTCTTCATTAGAGGGAGGAGGAAGCCCTCACTGGGTTTGGAAGGACGTGGTTTTTTTACAGTGACACAGCAAGCTATTTCACAGCGGTTTGCATCTTGTCGGCAAGCATCGAGAGACAGCAGGGCCACGAAGGCAGTCATCTGAAGTGCAAAGTCCATGAGGATGGCTAGAGCAGCATAGAGCGCAAAAGACTTCACAGCAGGCATTGTACTCAGCGCTCCTGAAATCACACACACACACACGTTATTGTGTATTAGGAGAATACTAGGAGAGTGTATATGAAACTGTGTGCGTAACCCTTGTGTATACTTTATTATCATATAATATGGGCAGTAAAATAATATGCATGGGTCATCATAACCTCCTGAACAACACTACCAATAATATACCTAGAGATTGTAGATTATTATTGCTTGTTTGATTAGAGTGGTTGCCATGATGGTTTTGCAAGGATCTTCTGAGGAGATCTGGGCACAGGTTTCCAGTCCTAGTCATGGGATATGCATTATAGTGTTTTTTTTCCATCAACCCACCAAACTGGGTATGAAGTGGGTGTCCAGTACCAGGGTTGCAAATCTGTGAACCAGTGGATGGTGTTTGAGACACAGCTGATATCTTACCCAAAAAGAAGCAGACGGATTCCGACATGCTGCAAAGGAGCATGCTGGGAGCAACATTGCCAAGGACTCGACCAATCTGCTCTTCCCGTAGCTCTCCTGGTCGGCGTACATCTCTCTGAGGATACACAAAGCTCCTATATGTTATAGGTCGAGATTAAAAAAACAAGGGGAAATGACTGATAATCAGAGGAATGGGGAGATAAAGCTTTACAAGGGGAAGATAAAGCTGATAGCGCTCAGCTACTTCAAGAAATCAGTGGGCCAGCTAAGCACTAAAGATCAGTAGTTACGATCTAATTTGAAAGAGATACCTGATACTCTAGAACAAAGATGAAGATGTTGTCAGCTCCAACAGCCAGGACGAGAAAGGGGACGACCTGCAGAATGACTAGCGAGGACGGGATTCCTATCCAAGCATAGAAACCCATGGAGGCAAGAACTGAGCAGCCTACCACCAATATACCCCCCAGGCCAACAAGGAACTTGGAATCCACCTGGTAATCGGAGGGAACACGACAACAAGGAAATCAATTCGGTAAAAGAAATGCCTTCAGTGCTTCCCTGTTTGTCATTCAAGTCCAAATGTGTTTCAGTTTAAGGTGTGTTAGATAATTTATAAAGATACCAATGTATAATCACCGCACTGGTTTTATAGAATCAGTCCATGCATGATCATGATTAGATATGTTGGCAATTCCCATCCATTGATTCATTAAACAGTTTTTGTTAATTTCAGTCTGTGGGTGAGATTCAGGGACTTTCCACCAAGGGGAATATGTAACTCATACGGGACTGCTGTATTGACTACTATGAGTTGGTGGGAAGTACATCAAGTAAGGGTGATTTTGTTGGACTGTTTGAAAGCCAAGAGGACTAACCTCAACCGTGGGCTTCACCTCAAAACGTTTAACCACAAATCCTACAAATATAAAAAAATGAGAAAGAGCTGACTCACCAGAATCCGTTTGATGGAAGAGTATTCTCCCAGAGCCACGGCAATGTACAGAAAGATGACTGCATAACTGATCATAAAGATGGGGATGTCCTCTATTGTAGTTCGGTTGATTTCATCTTCTAAAGATCTCTGTGGTGCAGTAAAGCATTGAGAAATTTGGAATATAAATAAAATGTTCGCTGAGAGACTCTGTCCATTTTAAAAGAAGTGGAATGACCAAACCTTGGTTGTGTGCCAAGCTTATGTTCATCAGAATCGCCCAGAGACTAATTTATTCACACACCCAATAACTCTCTCACTCATTTACTCCTACTAGGGTCAAAGGGAGGCTGGAGCCTATCTCAGTGGGTGAAGGCAGAGTACAGCCTGAACAGCTCGCAATAGCACACTGGGGCAACACACACAACCATT
Source organism: Neosilurus hyrtlii (assembly GCA_028564935.1). Lineage (NCBI taxonomy): Eukaryota > Metazoa > Chordata > Actinopteri > Siluriformes > Plotosidae > Neosilurus > Neosilurus hyrtlii. The sequence continues at coordinate 1,617,917 of JAOUQZ010000034.1, forward strand.
CACACACACACCCACACTCACACAGAACAGCCAATTAGCCTAATGTGCATGTCTTTGGACTGTGGGAGGAAACCAGAGTACCTGAAGGAAACCCTTGCAAGCACGACTTTGGACATACTAAGCACTATGCCACCATGCTACCCTTGATTTTATACAATAAATACAGTAAATAAATTAATTTCTAAGCTCACCTCAGCCATGTAGGCGAATGTAAAGTTTGTGTTGGGATTTTTCTTGTACTCCTGCACTATTTCCAAGAATCTTGTTTCCCATTCTTGCACCACTTTAAATTTTGGGTCATCTCGTTCATAGTTATTCAGAGAAAAAGTCAGGATAAATGCTTCAGCATTTGTGTAGTCTTCATCTGAAAATGAGGGGTAATTCATAAATCAGTTCCCCATATAAGGATATGTGTGGCAATGACTACTTTTCTTTTTGTCGGTCTTACTTTCATATCCTCCCACAGCCAAGAAGGGAAACACAGGTGCTCCGTAGTCAGCCATGCAGCTCATGCCAAGTGCAGTGATGTCTTTAAAAGACAACGGAGAGCTGTGGAGAAGAGAAATCAAAGTTAATTCCACTGGACAACGTTCAGAATCTTCCATCACTAGGTGCAACTGGAATGAGATTTACTTGACGCAGTAGATAAAATGATCTCTCCAGTCAACTTCTTTAGTCACGCCAAGCTGGGTCATGTTAACCTTTGCATTCAGATTATCAACACTGTTTTGAAAGTACTGAGGAAGACTGTTGACTGCACAGTCAGAAAGTGCGGGGTTTACTGGGTTGAGTGGAGCGTAGCACACATCCCTAAGGCTAGCAGTTTTGTTAAGCTCGTCAGACCAGAACTCGATTGCCTGGATCCTCTGTTGAAGCTCCAACAGTTGGAAAATGAGTTCTGTAGAAAAAATACAATATAAAAAAGAGTAAAGAAAATGTTTTGATTTTTAGGGTAGCAAAGATATTATAGAATCATATTCCTCCTATGCCAATGAGAATATTTTTTTCCTTTTTCATTAATATGAAAAACCCCTAAATTTTGTCATAGACAATTCAGGAGGGGCGAAAGCAAGCTCAAGCCCAGTCCATACCCCATGATGCTACCATCCACATCTTTGCAAACTGCTGCGTATGTGCATTCAGGTGCAGCTTAACACAGTCGGAGGGAAATCACTACTCTCCCCTTGTACGAATGAGCTCTCAGACACCCATGATTTGTTGGTGTTCGCTGTAAGTGACAGGATAGTGAGCATATGCCATCTCTCCCTCTCATAAGCGCCCAACCAATTAGCTACCATGGACTCCTGGCTGCGGACGACAAATCAACCTGGATTCTTTAAGATGATATTCACACAACTTGTTACTGTGCTTTTTGGGAGCCCATTTGTTGCACTTTTTACCCTTTTACAGAAGTGGTCACCAACCCTGTTCTTGGTGATCTACCTCCCTGAAGATTTAGCCTCCTATCCTTATCATTCCCACCTGACCATCTAGTCATCTAATCAAGACTTAAGAAATGAAATGAAGACTTAAGATGATGATTAGATATGGTTTGAGCTGAAGTCTTCAGTGAGGTAGAGCTCCAGGAATAGGGTTGGGAAGCACTGCGATACAGTTACCATGTGAGCTTTTGTTATCTTTTATATTATGGCATCTATAAGCAGTTGTTAATCTCTGTTTTAAAGTTAGTCAATGCTAAAAAAAAAAGAGCCCTGCAGGTTGCCATGTAACTTATTTATATTCCCATTCAGCATCCAGCATCCCATGATGCATTGCCCCCTGCAGTGCCTATTTCCTAGGACAAGAATCTATTCAAACTCATTGGCAATTTAGAGTAGCCAGTTGACCAAGTGGGCATGTCCTTGGACAAGGGAGGAAACTGGAGCACCCAGAGGAAAACCACACATTCACTTGGAGAACATGCAAACTCGACACAGAAATGCCCTTGCCGACCATCAGACTCGAACTTAGGTTGTTCTTGCTGTGAGGTAAGAGTGCTAACTGCTATGCCACCATGACCCCATTCAAATATTTTTAGCCTATGTAAATAACTGTTAATGTTCAAACGAAAGACCACAGCTCTTATATTCAATTATTCAGTATCTTCTGACCAATCAAAATAAGGAACAAAATCGTGATTGGTATGATTTTGAATAGAATATAAAAACCAACATGATACATCAGTGTCATATCAGACAGTAACAAAAAAACCTTGAGCAAAACCGAATAAATTTAAATACTAACCTTTAGAGATGAGGCCACTGATGTTTGTTTTGCCAAATAGCAAGGAGTCATACTCATAGCCTTTTCTGCCTGGAGCTGTCAGAATTAGCTGGTTGGTACGAAAGAAGGGAGCAAAATGCTGGTCATGGAAGTCCTTTTCACGCCTAGCACGGCTGTTGGGAGCTGACCAAAGCTGAACAGGATCGGTGGTCAGTTCAATGTACATTAGCCCAGTTGAAAATATTAAAACTGCAACCAGACACACAGTAATCACAGTCTTTGGATACCGAGCCATTATAGTTCCCCAAGCCTGAAATTGTGAACCCAGGAATTCTTGAGTGGCCAGACTTGCTCGATCGGACCATGTGACATCATTGGGATGCACTGTTTGTTTATAGCCTACTTCATTTGCATTTTTGTCTGTGCCCGCTTTTAACATCTTGCTCTTTTTCGTCTGGTAGATGAACTTTGCCACAAGAAAACCCAGGAACAGCAGGGACAAAAATATAAAGACAAGGAGGCAGATAAAAAGGATGCCATTCATACCAGCAATTTTGAAGCTATTCTTTTCAGGCATAGGTTCAGGCGGAGGAATTGATGGGCAAGCATCCAGACAGTCTTGGCAAGAGCATTCTTCTTCGCCAGTTGGCGATGATTCATTACAGCTAATAGCCAAACCTGCGTATGGAACCATTCCCCCTGGTACCTGTGGGTTCTCAGCAGGTGGAATGAGTTTAAAATCGATATCAAGAGGTGCCAGACCATTACTCGTGTCACCTTGGAAATCTAGCCAGCGCTGAGGCGTGCACAGCTTATGACCATATCGGCCACACATGGTAGCAATAGCGAATCCTCCTGTTGCTGGAATCCGCACATTCTGGCAGGACCTGAAGGATGCATCTGAGAAACTGGTAGAAACGTAGGCCTGGTATGCAACCACACCCTCTTTCGGCACTCCACCAACTGTGACATTGACAGTTTTGGTGATGTTGATCACTTGGCTCTGGTCTGGACTACAAGTGGTGATGCAGTGTAGGTGAGCGAAATTGTAAGCGCAAGATGGGCATCGGAGCAGCACGGCTTTGGATAGCGTCAAGCTGCTTTTAAGGGCATGCAGCTGAGGAATGGTGCAGCACGCAAAAGTTTCACTCGGACCTCTGTCCAACATAGGACAAACCTCCTTGAACAGCCTGTAATGTTCGCCTGTCGCTTGTCTTGCTTGCTGATAACTTTTGCAGGGTATTCTTGCAGGGATCAGAGACCCTTCAATGTTGGGGTTTAAACCACAGTCATCATACATCACACAGAAACCTGGTTGAGGCTGAGCATCACAGAGCACCTACAACAGATGAGAAGAATTTGAAGGAGTAACTTGAAATAGGACTAATTTCTACACACTTGACCGCTAATTGTGTGTAGATCATTGTTGTCGTATGGATGTTGTCACTCTACCATATAAAATATGATTTCCTTAATCCTGCTAGGGTCGCGGGGAAGCTGGTGCCTATCTCAGCCCACACTGGGCGAAGGCGTGGTACATCCTGAACAGCTTGCCAGACCATTGCAGGGCAAAAAACATACAATCATTCACACTCACACTCACATCTAGGATCAATTTAAAAGAGCCAATTGGCCTAATGTGCATGTTTTTGGACTGTAGGGGGAAGCCAGAGTACCTGAAGGAAACCTAGGCAAGCACAGGGAGAGCATGCAAACTCCATAAAGAAACACCAGAGCGCGGTTTTTAAACCCAGGACCTTCTTGCTGTGAGGCAGATGTGTTAAACGCTGTGCCACTGTGCCACCCCTTTTATTAATTTATATAGACTTTATATAAACTGAAGAGTTGTGATGATTGTGTGGCCTTGAAAACAACATCTACAGCTATTGAGACGTTGTTCTATGTCAACTCATGTGTTTTCCAACAGGTGTTCCTGTCATGGCATTGTATTTATATAGAAGTGTCAATGATAAGATAAACCAGGTTATATAATAAAGCAAAATGGCCTTCCGTTAAATTGAACGGCATGCACCAAATTTCTGGGATTTATTTATTTATTTATTTTCGTCAGCTGAATTTTTTTTCTTCATTAAAATATATTTCTCAAATATATTTTAATTTATTATTATATAAAAATGATCAGTCTTAAATTCTGAAATCAGACTCTGTCACTTTAAAAGTGCACCTAAATCTATTAACTGTAAAACAGTTGGGAAAATCCATTAACCGTAACATGAAAGGAAAACCTATTATTTAAGAGGAAACAAGAATTCCTCTTAAAATAAATAGAAACTAAGGACTTACTTTGTTTCTAGCCAATCCTATAGTCCATAAAAACACATAACATGCAGTTAAAGACATAGGTAAATTAAGCCAATTTTATGCTAGATTAAAATTATCAAACATTTCTGACATTTGTTAGCAACCCTGAAAGATTTACTTCACTTCTTCCCTATTTAGATTTACTTGGAATTATTAATCATAAAGCTTTACATATAGCCAAAAAATGCTAATATATATTTTTTACGCAATGAAAAATCATTTAACGCACACACTATGGATATTTGTGTATATGTGTATAAATAAAAACTTACCAAATATGCAGCCAGTGTCAAAAAGATGAACCCATTCTCCCACTTCATTGCAAGGACCCTCATTGTGCCACTTAAAGTAAACTGGAGTGTTACATCCAACAAACGGAGAAAAGAGAGCAAGGACAGGTCACGTGTTGAACCCGGATCCAGGGATATGTGAGGAAGAAGGAATCAATAAGGAGGTGTAATATCCAGCCCTTCTCAACAAAGTCGTATTAGATATCGACTATAGTCTGTTTCTTATCTGGCCTGATGTGTTCAGTGCCAATCACGGAGCACAGACCTAACACACTTGTTTGATAATTAACTTATGGGAGGACACTGAAAGCAAGGTATCAGTGAAACAAACAACAAAAGGGGGAAAAAAATCTGCATTCCCGAAAAAAGAAAATGTTGTTCCATAAAATCCATATCCATATACTCCACTGTATAACAACAAAAAGGTTTGCTGGTTTATTTTTTGGTGATGACGAGTCCTAAGCTGATACCCACAACTGATACTCAAATCTTTGGCACTGATACTCACAGCTTAAAAGAAAACATGACCAAATGCACAGAAGTGCTTGAAAGTTTCTTTCATTCATTTGCCGAACTGCGTAATTATATTATGTATGTATGCAATACACCCACAACCACTCACATTAACACCTAGTGGCAATTTGGAATAGCCAATTAGCCTAATGTGCATGTCTTTGGACGGTTGAAGGAAAATTGAATACCAGGAGGAAACCCAGACAAGCACAGGAAGGGCTTGTTAACTCCACACAGAAACGGCCTCTCAGCCTGGAACTTCAATCCAGGACCTTCTTGCTGTGAGGTGGACATGATAACCACTAATGCACCATCGCATTATTATAATATAAAACATTATCAGATTTTTATGCAAGTCCTTAACTTAGTAAAGTAAAATTAAATTTATTTATTAATGAAATTGATATGGGTGAGTCCCAGCTACCAGATGCACAGCGCCAAACCAAAGAAGGAGAAGTGGATGACGAGGCCAGAACCACTGAATCCGACTCTTAAACCAATCCTTGCTTAATCTGGTGTAACCAGAGGTGGAGACCACAGGGTGAAACTCTGGAGCAGAGCAGAAGTCAGATGACTGGCTGAAGCATGGGTGGGTTTGGGTGCCCCAGATCACTGGGATAAATCAGGAGCCAGGCCAAGTGCAATTAATATTACTGGCTGCTGTACTACCCCTGCACTTAGCATATTGAGGCCTGTGACCTTCCGCTATCCAAGGTCTACACCCTCCTGTCAGAACAACATCCAAAACATTAATAAATAACTCTTTTCTTCACTTATTTGCGGATCCTGAAAGACCTTCTCAGTGACCAAGGTACCCCCTTTATGTCTGTCACCTTCTGCAGTAAAAACACCTCCATACATCCGACTACCACCCAAGCATCCACTCATCGAGTGTTTTAACCAAACACTATATAACATGCGGCCCTGCAATGGCCTGGCGGGCTGTTCAGGGTGTACCCCGCCTTTCCCAGAGTCGGCTGAGATGGGCGCCAGCCTCCCGGCGACCCTAATTAGGATTAAGTGACTTAGAAAATGAATGAATGAATAAATAAATAACATCCTCCACTAGGTGGTAAATACAGACAGCCGTATTTACCAAATTAGGACCTTCTCTTTCTGTATGAACTCTTTATCCTGTGTGGACTCCTGTGTCCTGTTAAAGCTTTTGTCACTTGAATGCTCCTGGACGCCATCATTAAGGAATTCACCAGCCCCTGGTACATCCCCATTATGATGAATTCTCAGGCTGTGTCCTGAGAGCTGTATGATGGACTTCACCCTTCCCCAGCATTGACCCAGTCAATGAACTTCAACCATTGGCAGGACAACTTCTCCTCTAGGAAGGAACGGCGAAGTCTGCAGAGCAGGCGTGAGAGCCAAACTACAAAAAAATGTCACCTGCTTTGATTGAGGCACTGCACCTGAGGTACCACACCAGGGGGATAATCAAGCTAAGAATGTAAAAGCCATGAGCGATTACCTCCCTGCCCTCTAGCAAGAAGCATGTATGTCCACTTTAGGGGCTGGCTGAATATATTTTTTTTTATTAACTGCTGAACTGTCTGTACTTTCTGCCTAACTTCTCTTCTCTAGCCTGCAGCCCGAGCATCCAAGCAGGCAAGAACAGCATTACTTTTTTACTACACTATTTTCTTGATGGTGCATCCGACTCCAGAATACTCACCAACTTCTACCGATGCACAATTGAGAGTATTCTGTCTGTCTGCATCATGACCAGGAGTTGTAAAGCTCTGGACCACAATGTTCTATAGAGGGTGATCAGATCGCCACAACTCATCACCAGGACTGACCTGCCAGCCATCCAGGACCTCTACACGCAGCGCTGTAGGAGGAAGGCCGAGCGGATCCTCTCTGATCCCAGCCACCCCAGCTACACACTCTTCACATTCCTGCTGTTGGGAAGATGGACCAGGAGCATCCAGACTAATACCAGCAGGTTCAGGGACAGTTTCTACCCACAAGCCATCAGGCTACTGAACAGCTGAAATACTGGACAATCCGCACACATTTTACGCACTCAATGTACACACTGTACATGCACACGCCATCACCTCTGCACTATAGCCATTACATTACTTCTTTTAAGTATTTTGCATTTATCCTACTGTGTATATTATAATTCTTTAAGTTTAATATTTTTATTCATCATTCATTCATTTTCGGAACCGCTCAATCCTAATTAGGGTGGCGCCCATCTCAGCCGACTCTGGGCGAGGGCAGAGTACACCCTGGACAGCTCGCCAGGCCATCACAAGGCAGAAACACGCTGACGGCTATGCAGCTACTCTTGACGAAAATCAGCAATGGTTCTTTTACATTCCTCTCACCACAGACAGTGAGAGACATGGCCAGCATTTGATAACCCAGTTAGCTGCACTGGGGGACAGCAGTGACAACCCATTGATAGTGGGGCTTGAACCCCCGATCTTAGGATCAGTAATCCAGCACCCTACCACCAGGCCACCACCATATTTATATTTCTTTTATTTATACTGTATAGTTTTAAATTTTTACTTTATATTTTTTCTTAATGTAGTTTTATGTGCAATATTGAGGGGGCTCTAAGTCCAAGAATTTGATTGCCGGTAGTGATGTTCCACTGTTACCTGCATATGACAATAAAACTTGAAACATGAAGACAGCTGGCAGCCATGTGGCTAGCGGTAGAGAGAGCCAATGGGACAAGGCTCCTAGTCACCATTCACACGATGTCCTGGAGAAAATAAAAAGGTATTGCCTCTGCACAGGCGTGACTGGGATCAAATGTAATGCTGCATTTGACTTGCTCTCCTTATCTGCCAGAAGAAACCAGCTCAAACAACCTGCTTCAATATGCCAAATGAAGCAGACCAACCTGAAAGTCCTTGGAAGAGCCCCAGCCCTCCAGCTACCGCCTCCAAAATGAATGCAATCGCCACGGGTGACAAGCACCAAACCTTTCCCCAGACATACCATACAAGTCACACTCTGAGTTTATTTAGAATGTAAATAAGAAAGGCATGTAAAAACATAAAAAAATTAGAAAGGAATGAAAAGATAAGACAAATCCAGAAGACTTAATATTATGAATCGTAAAGGTGTTTGAATGCCTGTGAGAATAAATATAATTTATATTTCTATTTTTAATAAATGCATTTAGTTTAAAAATTTCAAATGGATTTTAAAATTCCAAATACTTGGTTGGGTTTGCATGGTTGTTAGACTGATCATGCAAAAATTTCAAACAGATTTTCATTATGTCATGTCATGTCATTTTCTGAACCGCTTATTCCTAATTAGGGTCACGGGGAGGCTGGCGCCCATCTCAGCCGAC
>JAOUQZ010000034.1:1630088-1642824 GCA_028564935.1 Neosilurus hyrtlii
TTTTCTTATTTATTTATTTATTTATATATTTTTTTTGATACTCTGTCACTCTCTAAAAAAACTAAACTATAAGACTATTTGTTTCTTTGTAAGTGGGCAAACTTACAAAATCAGGAGGGGATTAAATAATTGTTTCCCCCATAATCCCTGTATGGGATAATATCCTAGTAGTAAATTAGCCAATCAGGACATGTGATTGCTTAGGGATGATCACACTAGAGGTGCAATAGAAAAGCGAGTGACGCAAATGACAATTGGTGTTTGTCGCTTTTCATTCTCAAAATGTTTTCAGATCGGTCTCGTGACACTCACGGCAACGCGTTTTGGTCGGCTGGTTTGTGAACTCATTGCAAAAAAATTCGAACGGTTGAAATGATGCGGAGTAGTCTCAAACTCTTCTCAAACAGTCCGCACTTGTCGTTAGAGGGTTGTTAAGTTATCGTTTTGCTCGCAAATCTTTCTTTCACAAGGAAAAGTGACAAGTTGGAGACTAAGCGGAAAGTTTGGGTAAAGGAAAAGACATTTCTGGCATTCTCCATATTCCGTGCATTTTGTTTGCGCTAATAATGTGCAAATAAAAAGCGAATAGATTCGAGAAGATTTGTTTCACCAAAAACCTGCAAACCAGTAGCAAATTAATCCCAAATCAGTCGCAAATTGTCACGCGACTTTCTTGCAACTTTTGTGCAAAATTTTAAGCCAAAATATTCACCTACATGTGAAGTCATAAAATATCTTGACGCGAATTTCAGAATTAGCAAAAAAAATTTTAAATCACTAAAAAAATCGATTCGCTTCAGTCGCTTTTCTCTCTGACCTCCAGTGTGATCACCCCCGAATATCCAGTGGGTATGGATAAAATAGTTATTATACATCCATATTTTCATCATTTAAATTCTGATTTAATCATTAGAATTTAGAATTACATTTCCTTTTAATTACTTTAAGCAGGATCAGTAAATGTAATCAATAAAATAACTTTTTAATACTTTGGTATATTTATGGCCTTACACTTCCACTTTTAATAATAAGAAAAAAATTCTTCCCTGCTGTTGTTGATGCTGTTGTTCTGAGTTTCTTTAAATAAAACATCATTTTTTTAGACATTTCTTAATAATAAATCAGATGATGTAATTACCAGAAATCAAACCCTTAAGTAATGTTTTTTTTTTATAGAGTCAGGCCTGCTGTGTACACCTGGTGAGTAAGGTTCATTTCAGTACTTCCCAATCAGTATAGCATCACAGTAGGTGAGCGTGACACACATCAGTTTTTCAGTGACTGGAGAGTTTAAGGGAAATCACATGCTGAAGGAGTGAAGGAGGGAGTGAATAAGTGCTTGGCGCTGAGCTCAGCTGTATCTCGCAGATGGGATGAGGGGAAAAGCACACACCGTGGGAGGATCCTCCTCCTCTTCTTCCTTGAAAAGCAGCACTTTTTTTCTAAGTAGAAAGCGGATGTGATTTACAGGACCGTGATTAAATCATTGAGTCTCCACACAGATGATTTAATGTGTTATCGCAAATGACTGTGTAAGAGCTCGTCCAAACATCAGCGTTTTGCCTCCCCGCAGTGTGGGATAATCATCACTTTGTGTTCTCAGCATTCACATGGCTGCCATGCTTATGCATGTCATAGCCTCGAAGAATGACCTCAGGGTGTTTTTACAACTCGTCATCCAAAAATAAGCCAAACAGAAAGCAAGCGGTCAGAAGAACTGTGCATTACGGAAACGTTTTGTACATAATTTTCCCTCTCATCGTAAAGACTCTTTTAGCCAAGACATGTTTAGTGGCTAACATTTGATCCTTCAGTTTTGAATTATGGTGATCATTGTGTTAATAGTAACAGCAAACCACCAGCTGTGTAGTAATAATAATAAAATAATAAAAATAAATGAACTCACTCAATCATCAGCTTTAATAATATTTATAAAGTGTTAGCTTAAACCTTTTAAAAGAGAAGACAGGAGCTGTTAAAATATATTCTCATTCAAATCTCTAGATTAATTTCTTTCTGTGTGTTAAATTTTAGTCCATTAGCTTCTGTTTTAACAATTTTCTTTTTGGGCAATTATTTAGAAAACTGGGTCTCAGAATGAACTTGGGTCTTCAATACCCAAGTTAGCATTTAAAAGTATAGGATTTTGATACATACGTGTCATTTACTGAGAGATTTGTTGGAGGTCAGAAGGCTTAATGTAATCTTCCTATGTAGTGGGTGACTATATCAGTACCAGGGTTAATATGTTTAAGCACAAACTCCTGAAATTCTGAAGGAAATCTTGTTTAAAGCCAGACTCTTCTATGTTAACTTGGGCCTTGATGACATCATCATTTTAAGATTCAGTTTTCAAATAATCGTCCATAAAATAATTAAAAATAGCAGATATCGGCCTCAGATTGTGCACACGGAGAGATTTTAATAAAGAGTTTTGAGTGACATTAACTTCCAACAAGTACTGTCTTCTGTTTTAAGCATTTGTGGTCAAAACTGAAATCCTTCTTTCTCTTTTGGAGACATTTGGCTTTGACCCTCCACCAGGGAGGTTATCTTTTTTTTTTTGGTTAGGTTTGTGTGTTTGGGTTTTGAGCTGAATTATACAAAAAAAAAATTTACATGGATTCTTATGAACTTTCTACCAAAGAAAGGACTTTAGACAAGAAAGGATCTGTTAGATTTCGGAGACGATCCGGATTAATTCTGAATCCAAGAATTTTTTTAAAGGATTCTTTAACATTCTGAGATGGGTAAAACAGCCGGCCCAACAGGGGTGCTGGGTACTTTCTGTTTAGCTTGATGGAGCTCTGTCCTCTCTGAGCGCTCTTGTTTTTAATCTGAAATTATTCAATCCTATACTTACCTATATTCTTCACTGCACACTACTGTACACTTGTCTAACATTATTTAAATGGCTTATCGATTGATCATTTTTACCTCCACCAAGGAGGTTGTGTTTTACCCACAGTTTGTTTGTTTGTTGTTAGTAGGATTACACAGAAAAAAAAGTCATGTGCAGATTTTCATACATTTTTTACCAGAAGTGGAGCTTCTGCTAGATTCTGGTGACTCTGGGGATGAATCTCAATTCCATCTGTATATTGTACTTTATAAGCCCTACGCTGACCCAGGAGCGACGATAACATTTTTTCTTTTACACTCTTGTTCCCTGAGTAATATTTGTCGGTTTGCGTCCTCCGTGTGCTCCTGATATTGCATATTATCGATTTTCAAAACAATTTCCATTTACAGTGACAAAAAACCGGAGAGTCCAGAGAGCTCCGAGAGCTTGTATGAAGGTTGGGGTGGGGGAGAGGCAGGGCTTCCAGGAAGTTTCAGTTAGTATCATCGTGTTCAAAACAGTTGCGCAAATTCTTCCAGATTCGTACGTCAACTGGCTAATCTGTTTTTATATTATTAAGAAAAAGACTGCTTCTTTTGGGTATGTTTTTGAGCCATAACACAAGCTAACGTGCTGTTACGTTCCACTAACAGATCATTTTTTTTCTTTCAACCCTGTCTTTCCTGAAGCAAACCTCTTTTTTATTGAAGTAGGGTTTATGTTTCAAAATCAGTTTATAATCAGGTCATAATGAGTCATGTTGAACTCTTTGTTTAGATGCCCGTACTTTCTATACAGTGAATAGAAATCATTACTGTGGCGTGTGGTTACGAGACCTCATCAGTAGACATTGAAGCTTGTTGTTGTTGGTTTTTTTTTTTTTTACTGTTTGTTTTTTTTCCCTATACTTGGCCCAACTGGCCTGGATATTAACGCACTACTGTGTTGTGTAACATGTCAGCCTGAGGTAACTGTGATGTTACTGTATGTCATGAGGAATTGTTTTGTCATGATGATAGAGATGACTGCGTTTTATGGTAATCCGGGGTGTTTATTAGCAGTGATGATAAGCAGCCTTTTCACCCAGACGGAGTTCCTCACACATATACTGCAACACGCTGCATCATTTCCTTTCTTACACCTCTTCTGACCCTGACACTCACATTTCCTCTCGTCTTTCAGCACAAACGTGACACTTTTAAAGTTCATGAGTGATCTCAGGCATGACGGCTTGAGTTACTAAGCTACAGTTCGGTGAAGAAGAAACGCAGGGAAGTTCAAGCTGACAGTTATTACCAAATGAGAAGATGTGAGAAAGTGAATTGAACAACTGAACTGAAAACCTGAACCAATTCTGCATGTGCAAAGCCAAGGAAGTGAAGTGAAACAATTAAAGAGAGAAAGAGAGAGAGAGAGAGAGAGAGAGAGAGACAGAGACACCACCTTGGTGTAACACATACCACCTTTCACCCTCACACCTAGGGGCAATCTGGAACAGCCAATTAGCGTAATGTGCATATCGTCAGACTGTGGGAGAAAATGGAGGAAACCCAAGCAAGCACGGGGTGAACGTGTAAACTCCACACAGGACTCGAACCAAGGACTGTGAGCCACTGTGCTTTCCCATATATCAACAACGTTATTTTTCTTCTAGCGTGACACGGTGGCGTAATGGTTAGCATGTCTGCCTCACAGCAACAAGGTCCTGGGTTTGAGTCCCAGGCTCGGCGAGGGCATTACTGTGTGCTGGTGTGGGTTTCCTCTGGTACTCTGGTCTTCTTTTACAGTCCAAAGATATGTGACCAACAAGATATAATAATGATGTAAACTCTGATTAAATATCTGTTATTCTGTTATCAGGACATTTTGTGGACTTTTGCTGAGCGAGAGCCCAGGTGACTGAACAGATTATCCAACTCTGTTCAGGTGCTTTAGTCTGAACTTCCCCGGACTTGTAATGGACTTCCCCCGGCTGTCTGAGGAGCTGAGTCACTGACTGGATTACAGCCACGACTGAAAACCCAGAACCTTTTCACCGAGCGCTTGAATAAGCACATTTCAGTTAACTTGAAGCCCTTTCACTTTTGTTTGTGTGTGGGGGGCCTACATGTGTATGTGTGGACATTGTAAGGACAATGAGGATGATTGTTTTCTAATGTCAGAGGATAATTTTCAGCCTTGAGGTTAATGAGTGAGGTGATGATTCATTGAGCTTGTTTTTTTTTTTTCAAAGACCTCTGTCTGGCTAATTTCGAGCATTCTTCTGTGGTTTTATTTTTCATGTAGTCATTTTTGGCAATAATAACAATAATGTTTATAGTTTTGTCCGGACAACCCTATATTTTTTCTACTAAACAGTTCAGATTAGTAAGAAAAAATATATAAATAAATTAAATCATTGAGGTGTTCTACCAAATATTTACACTCAGCATTACAGGGTTATTAAGTATTTTACTCTGATATCTGATATTATAATAGTATATTAACTCTGAAAGTGATTGCACTTATTCCATTCTTTTGGTTTATGTTGTTTTTTTTGCTATTGTGCCCTTTTACATTCAGCCCTCATGTTTTTGCACCTGGATGGAAAGTCTGCACTGTGCCCACACACACAACACAAACACACATCATGACTATAGCCTACTTGTTTGCGTCACAACACACCTAATCCTGTCCTCTACTTACAACTTTCATTTTCTTTCCTCGTGTGTGTGTGTGTGTGTGAGTGTGTCACGCGTTTAAACAAAAAACACACACGAAAAGCCCAAGGGTAACCCCAAAGTGCCCACCTAAATGCCTGTGGGAGCTGGGTGGGTCACGTGCCCGCGTCAACATTCCATATATGGGGCGCCGGTTGAAGCCGACTATCCTTATATGGCGTTTCCGCCCTTGACGTCGCTTCCTTAAACGGAAAAAGAGGGCGGTGCCGCGGCGGTACAAATAACAGCTTGACACTTCCGCCTCAACTGTGAATCCAAACACAGCAACAGAAGTCAGAGAAGTTCAAAAGAACCCGACATGACATGATTAAAAGGGCGCAGAGGGTTTATTTGACGCAATAATCGATTTAATCAAAGATTTTTCTTTCAAAAAGACTTTTTGGTGCCGCCTGATCTTTATTTATTTTTTTGTCAAGAAGAAGAAAATAATACAGCCTGTATTTTATTCTAAAAGCGGCGCTTTTACTTTATTTATTCTACAAATATTTTTAAAACCCTTTATATTTGTATTTATATTTATTTTTATGAGTTTTTAAATTGTATACATTTATACATCCAATTAAATTACAGTATAAATACATTTACTAAATAATAATAATAATAATAATAATAATAATAATCATGGGGGTTATTGGAGAGCCGGTAGAAATCTCAAGCGAAGAACTCGTGCAGATGCTCGTGACCCCGGAGAGCAGCGGCGCGCTCCTGCTGCTGGACTGCCGTCCGTTCCTCGCCTTCTCACGCGCGCACATCTGCCGCGCGCACAACGCCGCGTGGAACTCGCTCCTGAGGCGCAGGTGCAGCCGGGGCGCGGAGACCTCCGGCGCGCGCCTCGACTCTCTGCTGGCCGACAGGACCTTGATGGCGCGCGTGCTCGACGGCGAGTTCCGCCACATCGTGGTGCTGGATGAGAAGAGCCGCGCGGTCGCCGAGCTGGAGCGCGAGAGCCTGGCCGGCCTGCTGTTGCGCGCGCTCCAGAGGGAGGTGCACGCGGGAGCGGCGCGGATCTGTTTCCTGCAAGGTAACAAACATATTTACCCTGTGTACCCATACCATCATGACGTCATACAAATACAATATATACACACATAAATGCTATTATTATTATTATTATTATTATTACTATTATTATTATCATTACTATTTTTATTATTATTATTATTGTTATCATTGCTATTATTATTATTATTACTATTATTATTACTGTTATTATTATTATAATTATTATTATTACTGTTATTATTATTATAATTATTATTATTACTGTTATCATTGCTATTATTATTATTATTATTACTATTATTATTACTGTTATTATTATTATAATTATTATTATTATTGTTATCAGTGCTATTATTATTATTATTATTATTATTATCAACATTACTATTATTATTATTACTATTATTAATATTATTGTCATTACTATTACTATTATTATTATTATTATTATTATTATTATGTTTATTACCACCACCATTATTATTATTATTATTATTATTATTATCATTATTATTATTATTATTATTATTATTATTATTATTATTATTATGTTTATTACCACCATTATTATTATTATTATTATTATTGCTATTATCATTACTATTATTATTATTATCATTACTATTATTATTATTATCATTGTTATTATTATTATTGTTATTATTATTATTATTGTTATTATTATTGTTGTTTTTGTTACTATTAATGTTATTATTGTTGTTGTTGTGCTTTATTATGATTATAATCATATTTATATAAAGTATATTTATATAAAGAATTTTAAACCCTCACACTGGGTCCATGATCTCCACGATGCTTGTGGGGATGGGGAGGGAGGGTGTTATCATCATCATCATCATCATCATCATCATCATCAGTACACACTGAGCCACAATAGCACCACATTGCTGAATGCTGGATAAACTGCATCCTGGATTATCAATCCATTTATTTATTTATTTGCTTTAATCTGATAAATAAATAATCCAGGATGTAGTTTATTTTGTTATTATTTAAATAACTGGGAACATTATTTCACTTTAAAATATAAATGTATATATCACTTGATCCAGGTATTTAATTTTGGTAAATCGGGACAATATTATGGTATGATATCATTACTGGTGTTTACAGTAAGATGATTGTTCATATCAGTTTACTTAAGGTTAGATTTCAGCTCTGATATTTTAAAAGTCAAAGCTTCATTTAAATTCATGACCTTATAGAGTTCACTGAATGAAAATCTATTACAGTAAAAACTAACTCAAAAACATAGGAACCAGATTTCATCCAGTTTATATTTTCTCTTCATAGTATCATATTTTTATAGATCTTCATTAAAAATCATTTAAAATGAATATCTGTTTGTTTATTTACAGGTGGATTCGATGGCTTTATAGCGCTCTATCCTGAGCTATGTATCAGTGCACCGGGGGTTTGTGGGAGCCAGACGACGCTGAGTGACTCAGAGCCGCGAGTCTCCGGCAGAACGACGCCTCTTTATGACCAGGTACAAAAAATATCAACATTTAATATTTTAATGTTGAAAATGTAATCGCTATAGCTAAAGAAGAAATTAAATACAAAAAAAGTTTTGTAAAAAAAAAAAACAAAAGAGAGAGGAGAAGGGAGTGATGAGTACTGAGCTCATGACTTATTAAGATGTCAGTTTTATTCAGATACTCTACATTTTCTGAAGCCCTCATGTGGCTTTATAAAATTAAAGCTTCGACTCGACACACATCCACAAAGCCAGCCATTAATCACCTCAACATGTGATTTATGTTAAATTCAGGAAATGTGCTGGTTTACTTATGAACATTGTGTTATTTCATCATAACATATTAGAGCCAATCAGGTTTCAGTATGCAAATGTGGTTACTCTAACACCAGATATAGCCATGTGAGGTTTCTAATGTGTGTGTGTGTGTGTGTTGTTTTGCAGGGTGGTCCTGTAGAGATTTTACCCTTCCTGTTCCTGGGTAGTGCGCATCACTCGTCTCAGAAGGAGCTGCTGCAACGTTGCGGGATCACCGCCGTCCTCAACGTCTCCTCATCCTGCCCGAACCTGTTCGAGAACGAACTGAGCTATATGACCTTGAGGGTGGAGGACAGCATGGCAGCAGACATCCGGGTGCTCTTCCCGCAGGCCATCCATTTCATCGGTAAGCTACAGTTTGATGTTTTCACTTTACTCCAGTTTCCTCCCACAGTGTATAACATGCACATGAGGCGATCTAGCTGTTGCAAATTGCCCCTAGGTGGGAGTGTGAGTGTGTATGTTTTTTGTATGTGGTGCCAGAGTCAGCTACTATATGCCCCAGCATCCCCGTGACCCTGATAGGATGAAGTGGTTCAGCGAATGAATGAATGAATGAAAAAAAAACACATATTCAGAGTCTAATTAGGATCTGAATTCATATGTTCATAAGTTCCCCAGATAGTTAGGCTTCTGTATTTTTTAATTACAATTTTATTTCATCTATTTTATTTGCCTCTGTGATAATAATAATAGTGATTAAATCGTAGAAGTGGTCAGGAAACATATGTACATACTGTATACTATCATCCCACCAATATTCTGAGGTGTGTAAGACATTTCTTGTAAAACTATAACCCCCCTTTTCCTCCCAGATTCAGTAAAGGAAAGCGGCGGTCGGGTTCTGGTCCACTGCCAGGCTGGCATCTCTCGCTCCGCCACCATCTGCTTGGCGTATCTGATCCACGCCCGCCGCGTGCGCCTGAACGAGGCCTTCGAGTTCGTGAAGCGCCGCCGACAAGTGATTTCCCCAAACCTGGCTTTCATGGGCCAGCTGCTGCAGTTCGAGACAGACGTTCTGTGCCCTTACACGGTTCTGGACTAGGAGAACGGCACCACCACGTTTCAGTACCTCTGCTCAGACAATACAGAGCTTTCATGACCTTTCTCATGCTCCAGTCAGACTGTAAATTGATGAGGCTTATTGGAAGTGGCTGTCCATGATTTATTTATTTTTTGGTCTTCAGTCCATCTTACTCACGGGATTCGGTTGAATCCTCACTATGAGCCAAAATGATGTGTATTTATTTAGTGGATGTTCTAAAGTGCACTAAATGACTACATGCACTTGAATTTGCACTATTTTACTGTGTATTTATTACATATATCCAGGAAAAACATCTGAGAACATGGGGTCTTTATGATAATCACAGGGGCCCAAAAACCATCAAACTAATCCGTGCACAATACTAACGCATGTAGTACGAGGGTGAATAAAACTGAGATTATGTTGAATAACTAGTAGTTTTGCAGAAAACTTAGTGAATGCAAAAGCTTCACATTCAGCGAGAGGTTAAGGGATATAGCAAAAAATATTGCATCTCCACGATACATAATTATTCATCATCATCCATTTGCCGCACTGCTTTTTCCTACTAGGGTCTATTCCCCCACCACCACCGCCACCCATCCCCACACCCCCACCCCGGAGTGTGTTAGGCCACTCCTGCAAAAATGAAAAGTGACTTCCATCTCCTTCATCCTTCAGCAACAAATATTAAGATTGTTTTGCAGTATACTTCTGTACCTTGTCCAACATTAACTGGACATGAATTTAATTTTCAGATAAATTCTTCTCAGGGAGCGACCTACAAACTGTGATCCCAGATTTTAAAAGTGTAATGTTAATTATTCACATCCTGCAGTACAGTGATGCAATACGCCGAAATGTTTTTCATTGTCCTATGTAATGTTACAGATTATGACGTGGTCATGAAGAAACTACGAATTTTAAATATTGTAAAAAAATTAAAATGTAAATATTGTCCATCCCTTAAGCACTGCACTTTATTTGTAAATAATTTAATTCCATGGAATTATTGATATTGGTAAATATTTGGTGTATAAGCTGCCGTGTCCAGTTGTCCATTAAAAGACTTTAAATTACTAAAAATGGAAGTGTAAGGTGTCTTTTATAAACTAGTCTCTCTTTTTCTCTCTCTCTCCCCCTCTCTTCTCTCTCTCCCTCTTTTCTCTCTCTTGCTTTCTCTCTCTCCCTATCTCTGTCTTGCTTTCTCTTTCTCTGTCTCTTGCTTTCTCTCTCCCTCTCTTCTCTCTATCTCTCTTGCTTTCTTTCTCTCTATCTCTGTTTTGCTTTCTCTCTTTCCCTCTCTCTCTCTCTCTTGCTTTCACTGTCTCTCTATCTCTCGCTTTCTCTCTCTCTCTCTCTCTTTTGCTTTCTCTCTCTCTCCCTGTGTGTGTGTGTGTGTGTGTGTGTGTGTGTGTGTGTGTGGAGATACACATGCTACTTCCAAAAAACCCATGATCCTGGTCCTTCTGCTCTTTGGATCCTGTGATCCATCCTGATATGGCCCTATTGGTTGGAGTCCTCATCTTAACAGCTCCTGCTACTGATGATCCATATTGACATAAATATACAATCAGAAACTGTGAAGATGATTTTTTAAATGCTGGTGATGTAAACTCTTTTAGTAAAATGATTTAGGACAATTACCAAATTTCAGCTACATGGTTTGTATTTTTACAATTAGGGTTTTACAATTTTACAATGCCCCATTAGGGTTGGAGTCAAAATCTTTAGGAAGGTAGAGCACCAGGAACAGGATTGGTCACCCCGATGTAAAGCTTCTTTGCAACAATATCAACTGTTAAAAGCACTATACAAAGAAAACTGAAATGAATCGGATCGATTATATTCATAAACACACAAAAGACACTGTACACTAAAACATTTACAGACAGACACAAAGAACAGCAGAGTGAAAACTGATTCAAGTGCCATATGGAAGAATTCATACTCCAAAACAATAGGGGGCAGCACAGGAGTCAAAAGTCAGGGCACTCACACCATCATGAGTAACAGTAACAAATCCCTTAAAATAAAGACTTCAGATTCTACAAATATAACTAGCAAATACACAAAACTAATGACGCATGAAGGACATTCTAAAAATTTGCATAAAATACATGTTACATGTTTATAGATTTCAGGCAATAATCTGGATAACAGGGTTGCACTTATAAAAAAAAACCTTATCAGTTGATATCACAATATTATTTTAGGTAGAGAAAAAAGAATTACATGGGATGGCTTATATTCCTCCCAGATTTTCCTCTGAACATGCACTCACTCGCTCATTTGCGGAGCTGCTCAATCCTACTCAGGACGCTGGGAGGCTAACGGCTATCTCAGCTGACACTTGGCGAAGACAGGGCCCATCTTGAACAGCTCACCAGACCATCGCAGTGCCAACACCCACAACCATTCATATGCACACTCACACCTTGGGGCAATTTGGAACAGCCACTTAGCTTAATGTGCATGTCTTTGGACTGTTGGAGGAAACCGGAGTACCTTGCTTGGGAACATACCTCAAGCATGGGAGAACATGCAAACTCCACACAGAAACACTCTCACCAAGCCCAGGACTCGAACCCAGGACCTTCTTGTGAGGCGGAACTGCTAATCACTACACCACCGTGCTGGCCTGTTCAGGAAAAATGGATGATGTAATGTCCTGATGAACATTTGACTTGTGGAGTATTCCAAGTGCTTTCCCAGAGTTGAAGGTGATCATGTATAAGCATGGAGCCTGGAAAGAGTTTCAAGAATGAGATGTTTGAACATATGTTTAAGGTGATGTAGATTTTGTTGATTCGTGTTTGTCTGAAATCCGCATTTAATTTGTTGTCTTGAGTTAAGTTGCCTTTGATCAGTTTATGATTCATTTTAGATGTTCCGAGTCTGTCTGTAAGGATAATAGGTTAGAGGAAACAGGATAAACTGATGATATAGGGACTCTGATGAGGTAAATAAGTCCCGTGTTGGGCTGGTGTGGACAGAAGAAGAGTAGATGTTCTCTACAAGGAGAAAAGCAGGGGGGAAATCTAAACTACGGCCTCTTGGTGTCACTGTTTGCCTGAGCATGTAAAGTCTTCTTTTATTATTATTATTATTATTCATTCTCTGAACCACTTATTCCTAATTAGGGTTGTGGGGAGGCTGGCGCTCATCTCAGCCGAGGGCGGGGTACAACCTGGACAGCTCGTCAGGCCATCGCAGGGCCATCAGTCATGCAACCATTCACACTCACAGTCACACCTAGGGGTGATTTGGAACAGCCAATTAGCCTACTGTGCATGTTTTTGGACTTTGGGAGGAAACCGGAGTAC
>JAOUQZ010000034.1:1642924-1669933 GCA_028564935.1 Neosilurus hyrtlii
TTATTTCATTACCCTAACAACTAATGAATCTGTAATTAAAAATAGATGTATTTATTATATTCATGTAACTGTACAATTAGAGGGTTTTTTTTATAACTGTACTTTGATCATTGATTAGTTTTTAATAAATTACGTTTTGTCATTGTTATTAGTTTATTGTTTATTTACATTTTTAGTTCAAATTCATTTTTAATAAAATGTTTTACATTTTAAACTTTTTTTATTTTAATTAGATTGTTTATTTAATTTAAATATTAACCATTTTATTTAATTATTATAACATGATTTTTAAAAAATAACAATAATAAATAAAAATAATAATTAAAAATGTATTTAATAATTGATTATCAGTAAATTTTTCCCCAAAAAAAATTATTTTACTTTTTTGTTTTGTTTTTCATTTTTCCATTATTTGTACTCCTTGTTGTTGATCAGTAATCAAGCACAATCCTTATAAAAAGCCCTGAACCTGAAGAGGTTGGAGATCTCACAAAACACAATGTTTTATAATCATTCTGCAGTTAACATCCATCCATCCATCCATCTGATATCTGCACAGGCTCATGGAAAAGCTACAGCCAATCCCAGATAACTTAAGGGGCAAGGTTACGCCCTGAACAGTACACCATAGGTTCAAGACCCCAGTCAGCTGCAGAGTTCAACCATAGAACCTTGTGGGTTTGAGGATAACCATGACACCACTGTGTCGTCCCTCTGCAATTAATACCTTTTTGTTATTTGGAGGAAAACACAAAGTGTCATTGCTGGTTTTCTCACTAGGTGGTAGAACACACCACAGATTTTCCAGCTCATGTGGTGACTCATTTAACTCACTGGATTCACCCGAATGAACCCCCTGGACAGGGTCTGGTATACAGTTTCTCAAAAAATAGAAAAGTTTGTTTAGGCGTGGGTATGATTTGTGTCCTAGATATTCATTCTATAACATTTGATTCAAAAATACGATTAAAAAAGAAAGGTAATTAATAAACTTATCAATAATCAAGAATGTTGTTTTAGTGATTTTCAAATAATAACATCCTTTATCCACAGCGTACACTATAAATTGGCTGCGGTGCGTCACATCTCTTGCTTATGGCCATACCACCCTGAGAACGCCCGAGCTCGTCTGATTTCGAAAGCTAAGCCGGTTCAGGCCTGGTTAGTACTTGGATGGGAGAATACCAGGTACTGTAAGATTTTTTTTAGAAAGGAAGGAAGAAAGCATTGATTTGTTTGTTTGCTTGCTTGCATGTTTGCAACTTCACACAAAAAGTTAGGAATGTTTTTTTTTTGCTTGTTTGTTTGTTTTTTTTGGAGGGGTGGAGTATGGCCCCATTAACACTCAATAAGATTTTATGGATGATCCAGATCATGATAAGAATTTGGAATTTTTTAAAGGATTCTTTACCATTGCTATATATGTACAATATAACTATTATAACTATTTTTTTACTTTTTGCATCACACAATTTCAATAATTATAAAATTAAACAAAGAATAAAGGAAGCTCACCATGGTCACGATTGAGAAAATAATTATAAAAATAATATTTATCAGAAATGAAAATAAAGAGGAGAGTAAACTATCTTGGTGGAGGTTTGCACTTTCTGAGTGATTCTAGCAATTGTTGCTATTTCAGTGGTCTCTCTTGGCACTTGTTCTGTGTTTCTATGTATTTATTTATTAGTTTATTTAGTTATTTATTTATTTGTTAGAATTACTTTTAGCTAAATGTTGTTTTCAGATGATTTCATCCCCTAAAAGTGCACTTATACTCATATCAGGTATTTGCAGAGTGTTCTGTCTTTATATAACACCATATACTGGTTTTATCAGTCAGTCACTTACCCAGAAATATGGCATAATGACTCAGAGTGTGAAAAAAAGTTCTGCGCTTTTCAGCCCGTTGTGTTTGACCAGCTCCGTGACATCTTTGTTGAATTTCACTCACGGCGTCACTAAGCCTCCTGAGAAATCCACCCAGATCTGCATGAAGCGGCGGTGCGTTTCCCATCAGCACATTTTCTGATATGCTGCAGACTTCAAAAATCTGATTTGGACTGGTTCTGCTTTGTTGTTACACTTTATTATGTTTAACACTGCAGTCTAATCAAATCATATGTCTACAAAGGAGTTACTGAAAAAAAAAGACTTTTTTTTACTAGGATTGTACAGAATTTGGTGCCAGAAGCTGCTGACAGGATGTTTCTTAGGAAAATAATTGTAGGTGGGGTGATTTTGTTTTTGTGCCTTTTCTGATTAAACTTTTTGCCCCAACTTGCTTCAGGCAATAATTCATGCTTGGATGATTACCGTATCGCATATTCCAACATCTTCCTGTCAGCCAGTGTGTCTGTGTGTTAGTAAAATCCCCCTGGGAATTCTAATTACAGTCAAATGCACGCTTGTGTTCCATCACTAAATAATGGACCTGATCTGGATAATTATTGTTGAATTAAGACGAATCCAATGTAATGCTGGTGGAATTTATCTCATTTGTAGAATGGCCATGGAACAATCCCACATCTTTCCATGCATCCATTTGCCGAACCGTTTAATCCTACTAGGTTCAGGGTTGCTGGAGGCCATCTTCAGTTGTCTCTGGGTGAAGGTGGTGTACATCCTGAACAAGCTCACCAGTCTATTGCAGGGCCAACACATACAACCATTCGCACTCCAACTCACAGCTAATGCTAGTTGGCCCATTTACCTGATGTGCATGTATTTGGACTGTAGGAGAAAACCAGAGTACCCTGAGGAAACCCACGCAAGCATGAGGAAAACATTAGAACTCCATGAAGAAACGCCCAAGCCAATCCCGAGACTCAAAGCCAGGACCTTCTTGCTGTGAGGCAGATGTGCTAACTCTGAAAATATCCATAAGATGGAGAATAATGCTAATAAGTAGCGTGCATGTTTATTATAAAGTGTTACACAAACTGATTTAAAAATATTACCCATGCACATTCGATCTGCTAAAAAAAAAAAAAAACATTCAATCATTTTTATGTATTGATTTTACAAATGATTCATTTTCACATACAATTTTTTTTGATGTGATTCTTTTCTTTGATTCGTTTACTTTCTCATGTACAGCGGGATGGTGGTGTGGCGGTTAGTACATCCGTCTTACAGCAGGAAGCTCCTGCGCACTGCAAGAACGTTTCTGTGTGGAGCTCTCATGTTCTCCCTGTGCTTGCATGGGTTTCCTCTGGGTACTCAATTTCCTCCTGCAGTCCAAATACATGCACATTAGGCTGATTGCATGTTCCAAATTGCTCCTAGGTGTTTGTTGATATCTCCTTGCGATGGACTGATGAGCTGTTCAGGGTGTACTCCGCCTTCACCCAGTGCTGGCTGAGATAGGCTCCAACCTCCCTGCAACTCTAATATGATAAAGCACTTTGGCAAATGAGAGTGATTTTTTTTTATGAGACTAATTTATTTATTTTTCTTTTTCAATGTTGCTCATTTTTTCTTTATGGTAATGAATTAAATTGAACTCGCTGCTCACACTGACTATTTTTCTAACTAAATGTGGGCAGTGCAAGCTAATAATACATTCTGATCAGTAAATAAACAAATAGATTACTAGCTAGCTAGATAAAGATGTTAGTTAAGAGGATAATATGTTGAAATATGTAGGTCTGTTGAGCTTTTTTACATTCAAGCCTACTGGCTCATTAGGCCAGAGCTTATCCCCAGGTTCCATAGCATGAAGGAGGTTAAACCCCTCCACCGCAGGTTACCTGGTACCCATTTATACTGCTGGGTGCCCTTATGGTCAAGACTTTGCCCAGGGGTCTTAGCATGGTGGGGGTCTAACAGGGATTCGAACCCATGACCTCTCGATCATGAGCCCCGCACCCTAACCACTACACCACCACGTCTGTTGTAAATGCACATCCATATTTAATCAGCAGTCTCTCTGATAGTCATGTTTACATGTGACATGTGCAAGTGAGTTTCAGAACTTTAAATCTTAAGTAGACATTTTTGACTTCGTGTTGCTTTACATATCATGTTACCGTGACTCATCCTCAGGGCATTTTGGCCATTTTAAGCTTTTTCCAGCTGAAGTGAGCATTAAAGCACTTCATCCTTAGAGTCCTCCGTACTTCCTGCCAGAATACGAGCCATATCCCACCGACGCAGGATGTGACCTCTGACCTTTTATGTTATACTACAGCTAACATATTTGTTTTCTCATTTGCTCAAAACGGTTCACACTCGGTGCTTAATGTGCAGTTTCACTGAGAGTCTGCTGCGTGTGCAGAAATAACACGCAACTGAAATGCAGTCGCTCAGAAAATTATTAGTTCACAGCTGATATGAATTACCTCCTTCAGTGCTGAATTATCCAGAACTGAACAAAATTAAGCCATAAATTACCAAATTATCTCTGAAGAACTGAATCAACTTTTAGAGTTGTCAGTTAACATGCAACAGTGCTGATCTATACATCCTACAATGCTAAACATCTATACATCCTACAGTGCTGAAATCCCATCATTTCTATAGTCTCCTACCGTAACTACTGAATCATCAGGAGTACATGAGCTCTTAACAGATTAAAGTAACACATACAGTGTTGGACCAATGCATAAAAAGCTGAATGTATATAAAATGTACTGAATTTAGTGCAACAATTCTGAGCTAAATTGTCGAGTGCTGAATTAGTGCCTAAAATACTGAATTATTACCTACAGTGCTGTATTACGACCTACTGAATTAACCCATCTTCACTGAAAAACGTATAGAATACTGAACATCCACAGTGCTCGATGAACTTCTGAGTTCCTAAGTAATACCAATCACGATTCATTTTCCCCCATCATGTTTCATCATCATACATCAATACTCATTATAAACATTGGTGATACATCAGAGAACATCGGAGGACATTGTAGAAGTTCATGAATAATTTCGTGAAAGAGCGAAATTTTGAGTGTTGAAAAATTTTTGCGTGTATGTTCGGAATACATTGGGGTCACAACGGAAAAAATCTGAATAACATCGGTGCACAGTTATTGGTGTGGCAACATCAGGAGACATTCCAGTCATATGCCCGGCGAATGTACACAGTTTTTATACAATACTGGAGACACCTTGGAACAACATCGGTACAAATCCGAGTGACGTTGGCTTAAATCGTAATGACGTTGGATAAACCATTGGAATAACATCAGAATCACATCGGAAGAACATCAGTACATATCGGAATCAAACCAGATGAAACATCTGAAAAACCAACGTGATAACGTCGGAATCCATATCAGCATGAAATCGGCTGAAGCATCAAACTGACATCGGTATGTGATCGGAATCATGTGAACGCACCTTTAAAAATAAATTCAGAAAATGTTCTGAAATAAAATTTAGAGTACTGAATTAACACTTACAGTGCTGAACTAAATTCTCGATTCCTGAATTAAACCCTGCAGTACTAAATTAAATTATAACACCTGCTGAAATAAGACGTAGGTCTCCGAATTAAAATCTACAGGATCAAGCCAACCTTGAGAGTACTGAATTAACACATTCAGCGCTGAAATAACACTTATAGTTCTAAATAAATTCTTCCGGGACTGCCTACCCTCTTAAAGTACTGAATTAACATATGGAGTAATGAGGTAACTTTTTGACGTAGATTAATTAACAAAATAACACCTGGACTTTATAATTCATGTCTACTGTACTAACTTTTGATTTAGAGAACTGAACGAACCCATCAAAGTCAGTGCCATTTACTGCATTAAAATATACCCTTATGAGGCCACCACCCACAAAGTCTAGAGAACGGATCAGTTGCCACGTCTGGCAGGTGGGAGGGTGAAAAATATGGCCACCTAGGAGTTCCTGATGCGAAACGGCACTGTGAGATTTAACGTACTGTAGGTTGGGTAAAGCTTCTGCAGTGATGTGTTCACTGTACTGTACCCTTCTGGAAAAGAAGGTGCTGAGCTATAGATCAACCGAGAACATCTGGTGAAGATTCCCCAAGGGATTTCTTTCTATAAATTTGTTGGACAGACCCAGGACTCACTGGAGGGATGATATATCCAGGCTGGTCTGGGAGTGGCTGGGGATTCCCCAGGAGCAGCTAGAGGAAGTCGCTGGAGTCGGGGAGGTCTGGGCGTCTCTTATCTCCCTGTTGATTCAGAACCCTGAAATGTACCAAGCAGATTGAAAAACAAAATTCATTTAACTATAGAATGTTAAATTCACTTTTATAGCCCTGAAGTAACGTTTACAATACTGAGCAAACAATTTTATTTAAGAAAGCTTACAAGGAATGAAACCGCATGACGTTTCGGTGTTAATTCAGAACTGTGAGAGCTCATTCAATGATTATTTCCTCTAAAATAACATTACTATTTTTTTTCTTTTCAATTGTTTCATCTATATTAACAGTGATAAAGCTGCGCTGTAGGCAAAACTAATCCCCTCACTGCTAAGACCAATAGATCTGCATTTTAAACCAGGAAACATTACCACCTGGCAACCCACATTAACATACTGTAACATCCTCCAGTGCAGTGGATTTAGATCTCAGTCTTTGTACCCTGACCACAGTATATTCAATACATTCTAACCTGAACAGTCTGGATCAAATAATAATAATGATCAGTCGATGAGACGATCCAACCTGGCAACCCTGGTCAAACTGGATCTAATCAACCTCAGCCAATCACTAAACCAAATTTAATCTCACACTTTCACCAAACCCCTTAATCCTATTAGGTTCGCAGGGAGGCTGTATCCTATTTCAGCCGACTATTTGTGAAGCCGGGGTACACCCTGAACCATCACAAGGGTCCAACAGTGGTAGGTTGGCCTACCAGGGCTTGAACCTTCGACCTTCTGATTAGTAACCTAGAGCCTTAACCACTGTACCCCTCACCCACACACTCACACCTAAGGGTAATTTGGAACAACCAATTAGCCTAACACGCTTGTCTTTGGACTGTGGGAGGAAACCGGAGTACCCTGAAGGAACCATGCAAGCATGCATACTCCACACAAAAACGCCTTTGTTGAGGCCGGGACTCGAACCCAAAGACCTTCTTCAAATGTAATTTGACAACTGAAATGTTTGGAATGCATTCATTCATTCATTAATTTTCTGAACCACTTAATCCTAATTAGGGTCGCGGGGAGGCTGGTGCCCATCTCAGCCGACTCCCGGCGAGGGCGCGGTACACCCTGGACAGCTCGCCAGGCCATCGCAGAGCCAACAGTCATACAACCATTTACACTCACACTCACACCTAGGGGTGATTTGGAACAGCCAATCACTACGCCACTGCGCCGAGTTTGGAATCCAGTCTATTCTAACTTGACCAATCAGCAACTCTGGCAACCCGTCACAAACTCATCGTGTTGGGAGAAAAACTCCACCAATCTGGCAACCCGAGTTTATGCGCTGGTATAAACGGCGGCGCTTCGGAGTGCGCGAGACACCGAGGAACGGAACCGGGGAACCAGGCGGACAAAATCCCAACTTTAATCAGGCTTGGACTGAGACCTGGACTGCTTCACTCCTCTCTCTGTCCTCCCCAGCGCCCTTTCTGTAATCTAAACCTCCAAATGCGCCTTCCTGCAACACCTGGACACCATTCCGCCCCCCCCAAAAAAAACCATCTGGGGTTGTTTTTTTTTGTTTGTTTGTTTTTTATTCTCACCTAAGGACTGAGAAATAAGACTGGACTTTTTTTCCGATGTCATAAATTTCCAACAGTGGGTACATTTTTAATATTTATATATATAATTTTTTTTATTTAAAAATGTGGATTTAAATTCTTTATTTATTTATAGTACAATTTATTTGTAGGGATTTATTAGGTGTGAATTGTTAGTGATCGAAATTTTTTGTTATGTAAAGTCTTATAATGATATATATTTGTTCACCAAGACCATTTTAATACATCAATATTTATTATATGCAATTTTATAGTTTAAAAAGATTAAAAAGTCATCAAATCATGAAAGATTAAAGACATAATGCTTTCTGAAATGCAGCAGGCAATACAGTTCCCCCAAGTTTATGACTATATGGCATAAAACAGCCAATATCGATACCATTATTACCGTGCGTTTAATGATTTCTTCAGAATTATACTCTAATATACATATTCAATGATGCTATACAGGCTAATCGTGTGCCTGGTTTATAAATAACACAACAGAAAGCCTAAGCACATCTTTTTTTATTTGTTTTTTTTTTCCCCAAATGGAGAAATAGCTATAAAAGTAAAAGGATACATCAGCTATAAATCAAGCAGCTGTGATCTGTATCTTGGAGTATTTTTAGGCATGTGGAGAAAGAGAATGGACTTACAGGGAGCAGAGGAGAGAGAGAGAGAAAAGAATGCAAAGTTTCCAGGATGTACGAATGCAACGATGGGACACGGTTGTAGCCGTGATGTCCATGTGGTTTGATTTCGTCTGTGCTGGTGTGCAAACTCGACACTTCAAAATACTGTAAAGACTTAAAGACTTTAGCGAAAGGGCTACGAACAAAAAACGGACTGCTCGTCAGAATCGCCGAGCTGAGAAGATATACAGGAAGAGCAACGACAATCATGGCGAACCCTGGGACTTTAGGAATGGACCAAAACATTAGTGGGACAACAGTATTTTTTACTTCGACCGCTAATCAGAGCATGAAATCAGCCCCATATTCACCTGAAGCAACAGCCGCCTTTGCAACGGCGATTACTCTTATGATGCTCTTCACCATCGTGGGAAACATACTAGTCATCATTGCTGTACTGACAAGTCGTGCTCTGAGGGGGCCTCAAAATCTCTTCCTGGTCTCGTTGGCTGCGGCGGACATATTGGTGGCCACGTTGATCATCCCGTTCTCGCTGGCCAATGAGCTGTTGGGTTACTGGTACTTCCGCTCAGTGTGGTGCGAGATCTACTTGGCGCTGGATGTGCTCTTCTGCACGTCCTCCATTGTCCACCTTTGCGCCATCAGCTTGGACCGTTACATGTCTATATCACGAGCTGTGACATACGGAGCCCAGAGGACGCCGCGTCGCATCAAATGCGCCATCCTAATTGTTTGGCTCATCTCAGCTGTCATCTCGTTCCCACCACTGCTCTCCCTGAACAAGAACCAGGGGAACTCCAACTCCCCCATGGGACCTAAGTGCCAGCTCAATAACGAGCCCTGGTATATTCTCTACTCCACCATTGGCTCCTTCTTTGCCCCCTGCCTCATCATGATCCTCGTCTACATGCGCATTTATCAGATCGCCAAGCAGCGCACTAGATGCCCACCCGGAGAGCCGAGGAAAGAGATCCCTGCTGGCGCCATGACTCCAAAAGGTAGAGCTCTCCAAAATGGAAGAGGTGATGGCACGAGTACGCCGTGTACGCTTCAGAAAAATGCAAACACTCCAAGGCCACCCAGTCTAGCCGTGCCTCAATCCGAGGGTAGAAACCGTCTCACAAGCCCCAACACCCTGAATCCACCCCTTTCTCCCTCCAAAGAGATGACTCCCAGCACTCCTACCCCTCCTCCAGTCCAATCTCCTTCCCTTTCGCCTTCCATTTCCTCCATGCAAAAGCAGGACACAGCCCCTAAAACCCGAAACAAACCCAAAAAGGCCAAGAAGGAGAAAAGGGGCGCAAAGAAACCTGACAACAACAATGGTGAGAGCTCAAGCTCTGATTCAGACACTGACCATGGAGAAGTGGGTTTGGAGATCCCCGTGACTCCAGGTGCTAATCTTGACCCTGGTATTCACTCGCCAGCCACTGTCCAGAAGTATAGAGACATGATATCTACAGCCAAGGGTACAAAGTTGGCTTCGGGGAAGTTCAAGCAGGATGGCACACCTAACTCAGCTCGCCGCAAGGCCATGGTGAATCGGGAGAAGCGTTTCACCTTCGTGCTGGCGGTGGTGATCGGCGTGTTCGTCGTCTGCTGGTTCCCTTTCTTCTTCTCCTACAGCTTGGAGGCTGTGTGTCCTGAAACGTGCAAGCTTCCCAAGCCGCTGTTCACGTTCTTCTTCTGGATCGGCTACTGCAACAGCTGTCTCAACCCCGTCATCTACACCATTTTCAACAAGGACTTCCGCAGAGCCTTCAAGAAAATCCTTTGCAAAAATACCAAGGGGACCTTCTTTTAACGAGCATCTGGAGAAAGATGAAAAAAAAAAAACACTTTCCAATAGAAAAAGCACAACTTCTTTATAAGAGTGTAAATAAGAGATTCTTTGTATGATTAAGGTAAAGCTCATGATTCTGTTTTTGATAAATGTTGGTTGACAAGAGTCAGACTGTGAATTCATGTGGACTGTTGCAGGTTTACAGTATTCTATCACTCGTGCCACAAATGCACAACGGACAGCAGAGGGTGACCATGATTTCATCACAAAAAAAAAACGATGATAACAATGTGCACCTGTGACGATCCCATAAAAACAATGGGAGCAATAGCGGTTCCCTTCTTCACCTTTCTAAGAATACCTGCCCTCAGGGATAGTATGTGCATGAGTTTCAATCCAACCGGTATTATTTGATCCGAACATCAATCGCTTGTACACCCAAGACAACACAGACAGCAGATCCTCCTCCTTCATGCCTGACAAGCTTTAATCCTGCAAGGAAAAAAAAAACGGAGCTCTCATGTGAAACACCTTGCCCTGGGCTACATGGGTCACACTGAATACGTGAATTGATGTCGGATTCAGCCTGGAAGCAGAAAAAGATTTCCAGGTGATTTCCCTAGTATACATGTTTCCTGTTTGCTCGAACACGCAAGGGAACGCTTGATTATCATCCGGAGGCTTTGCCTGCTTTGCTAATGCACTGAATATGGATGCAACTGCTTTGAGGTAGATAAGGATTAGTATGCGTGCCATGTTCTCTGATAATAACTGGACCATTTTTTAATTGTTGTTTTTTTTGTTGTTGTTTTTTTTGCTTCTATAAAAACTTTGCCCTAAACGGCACTACAGCACCCTCATCATTCAGCAGGGTGATACTTTGGGACTAAGGGCTGATGGCAATGACACTTCCTGTCCCCTTACCCCCCCCCCCCCCCCCCCCCCCCCCGCCCCCGTCTTATTTGATTATTAAAGTGTCGTGTGTGTATGTATGAGTGTGCGTGGGTGTGTGAGTGAGTGCATGTTGTGTGTGACTGCCTCATGTGCGAATGTGAATGCGAGTGCGTGCTGTGGGTGAATGCGTGTGCGTATGTGAAGTGCAGGGAGGTTTGTATTTGTGCCGTATGAAGAAATGTCATTCCTCATCTTTACCGTTGGCACTTAATAGAAAATACGTGTTTTGATTAAAAAAAAAAAAAAAAACATCAAGCATGCCTTCTTTACCAGCTTGTGCCAATACCTCCCATGATCCCATCCAGCTCCTTCATCCATCATGCCAGCGCTGTTTTATGGCATGAAATGTGGACTTCAATGTGTTATGGTTCAATCAGGCCTGTGATAGGATTTTGTTTTTGTATTATTTTATTTATTTATTTCATTTTTTTAAAAAATTCTTGCCTTGTTATCATGCATTCTATATTTTATATGTAAGCTGGATGGGGAAATACTACAGAAAAAAAAATATGTAAAAAAAAAAAATTTGAAATGCTATATCCGGTATTTACATTGTTTTACTGAATAGTGTTTAGTGGTTGTTGCTTTTGGTTTCCTCCTGTAAGCACACTGGGTTCGGGCTGCACTCTACAAAGCTTTGCAGACGTTTCATCCTCCGAATCTTTATCCGTGTAGTCTGATTGATTTCCTCCACTCTTTGGAAATAAAGCCACTGAAATATGAGCTCCAGTCACTCCGTCACATTTTTACGCCTGTATTAGGAAAATATACTATCCTCCGACAGCTATGATGAATATTTCCTTTAAGCATGTGTAAAAGGATATGATTTTAACAAACATTGTTCTTTTATTAGGAACCAATCTGTTTCAAAATGGCTTTATTTATTTATTTTGGGTTTTTCTCCTGTTGAATATCTCAGCAGATCTTTGTGTATTAAAAGTGGTCCTTTCAGCCATCGTGATCAAGCCGAGGACGTGAGAGCCTTCCATTCATACTGTGCTGCAATTTTGTAGACACAGCAACCCTAATTTCCATATTTATCTCTGCGGTTTGGATACATTGGCAGAATAAGTTTGCAGTTTGCACTGACTGTATTAAATATCTTATAGGATATTTTTCAATATGAATTAAACATGAATAAAACTTTACTGTGCTGCTCTATGCTGTAATGTCATGGGTCTGTTATACAGAAGGCCAGAAGTGCAAAACGCTTTGAAGTAAACCAAAGAGAACAACCAAATCAAAAAACGCAGTGATGAAACATAAAAAAACTAACAGAAAATCAGACAAAAACAACCATGAAACCCAAAAAGTAAAGCAGTGTGCAGTGAAGATTATACACCACCACTTTTGTCTTAAAGGGCTCGTAATAAAAAGAAGTAAAAAATTACTTCTCTATAATTGTTGGGTGAAAATGTATTGAATGATGCTATTGTAGGTGATAAGAACCAAAAAAATCATTCTGACAAGTATATTGAGGTAAAAGTGTGGATAATAAACAAAAACACTGAAAATACCAATTTTCCAGAAAAAAAATGAAAGGTCACAATTTTTTTTTACTTTTTTTGACTTTGACTATGGATGAACTTCAATCCATATGGAATGGTTTAGCAAGTGAAGAAATAAAAAAATATGTGAACACTATGCCTGAAAGGTTAAATGCTGTAATCAAAGTAAAGGGTGGCCACAATAAATGTTTAACTTAACTTATTTTTGTTATTACTATATATTGTTGTTTGTTTACTTATTCTCATCAATATGATCCCATATTACATGAAATAAATACTTGAATAGAACTTGGTTTCTAATTTATCTTAATTTTGTTACGTGTATAATCATCACTGCATCACTGGATTTTTTTAATTTCTTCACTTGTAAAACCATTCCATATGTTTTGAAGTTCATTCATGCTACACAAAAGTAAAAAAAATTGTAACACCTTTCATTTTTTCTGAAAAATTGGTATTTTCAGTGTTTTCGTTTATTATCCATACTTTTACCTCAATATACTTGTCGGAATGATTTTTTTGGTTTTTATTGCCTACAATAGCATTGTTCAATACATTTTCACCAAAAAAATTATAGAGACGTAATTTTTAACTTTTTTTTATTAGGAGCCCCTACAGTGGTGGTGTATAATCTTCACTGCACACTACTGTACATTTACGGCATTTGGCAGTCGCCCTTATCCAGAGCAGTTTACATATTTATCTCATTTATACAACTGAGCAGTTGAGGGTTAAGGGCCTTGCTCAAGGGCCCAACAATGGCAGTTCAGCCATATTGGGGCTTGAACTTCCAACCTTCTGATCACTAGCCCATACCCTTAACCACTGAGCTACCACTGCCCAAGTAATAGAAAATTATTCATTCATTCATTTTCTGAAGCGCTTAATCCTATGTAGGGTCACAGGAAGGCTAGCGCCCACGTCAGCCGACTCTGGGTGAGGGCAGAGTACACCCTGGACAGCTTGCCAGGCCATCGCAGGGCAGAAACACGTTGACAGCTATGCAGCTACTCTTGATGAAAATCAACAATGGTTCTTTTACCAAAGACAGTGATAACATGGCCGGTCTTTGATAACCCAGTTAGCTGCACTGGGGGAGAAAATTAGTAATAGAGTAATAGAAATACGCCACAAACAGTCATAAAAAATAGAAAATATTTAATTAAAAAAGTACAATCTGGCAACCCATAACCAAACAATGTCACATTTGCATTGTATTTTGACTAAGTAAAACATAATATAACTTGCAAATTTAAATCAGATATGATGGTCATCTCAGGGTGATACAACCTGTTCCTGGCAACCCTGATGAAATTCAATTTTATTAGCTTCAACCAATCACAAATCTAATGCAAAGAAATGTGAATTATGGAGTTCATTTAGATCTCAATTTGACCAGTCTTCAAAATTCATAACCAGTACATTGATCGCAAATCTTCTAACCTCACATCAAGAAGGTTCTGGGTTTGATTCCTGGGTTTGGCAAGAGCATCCTTTTCATTTTGTGTGGACTCTTTTTGCTTGCTTGGGTTCTCTCCAAGTGCTCTGGTTTCCTCTTATAGTCCAAAGACCTGCACATTAGACTTGGCTGTGCCACATTTCCCCCAATATGCAAGACAAATAGATATAGAGAGATATTGGCTGTTCCACATTTCCCCTAATATGCAAGTGTGATGGTGTTTTGTTCTAGGAATAGTTTGGTTCTGCAGAGGGCTGGCAAACCACTCATGTCAAACATACATTGCGACAGAAACCACGGAGGTGGCCCAGTACGTCCTCATGCTCACATCTCATGCAAATAAATGAAAGAAAAAACATTTTCCCGTCACTTCTTTAGATAAATAATATTGATAAATCATCAATCTGGCAACCCAAACTGGCGCACTAATATAAATGCGGCGTTCCTGAGAGCTCGAGACACAGAGGAGAGGAACCTGAGAAATAGGTGGGCAAAACCCATGACTATAATCAGGCTTGGGGAAAAACATCTCTTTGTGACCTAAACCACCAAAGGTGTCTTTCTGCAGACCCTGGACATTTTTATAAACAAACTCTAATGTTTTTTCCCCTCTGGAGGACTGAGAAATAACAGCGTAAGGAATTTTTCATTCAGAAAATTGCTTGGTGCCACACAACGTCCTAACAGTGGGTATATTTTCAATATTTATATATTTTCATTAAAAAATCTACTCATTTACTTTGTTTTATTTTAATTTATACAGATTTTTTAATTCCTATATATTGTTTGTAGAGCAGGGTAATTTACACATATAGACTAAAATGCAATTTTATGATTAAACGTATGTTGAAACCAGACCGTTACACCCACATGTGGGTGTCACAACTGTGGCACAAAAAAGTTTGACGCCCACGGTTATTTAGAACATTTCTCTATGTTGTAAGACAATTTTCTCATCACTGAACCTATGTGACGGCGGCACAGTGATGTAGTGGTTAGCTCGTCTGCCTCACAGCAGTAAGATCCTGGGTTCGAGTCTCGGGCGATTGCGTGTTCTAATATTTGCGTGGGTTTCCTCTTGGTACTCTGGTTTCTATCTACAGTTCAAAGACGTGAACCTTAGGCTCATTGACTGTTCCAAATTGCCCCTAGATTGAGTGTGAGTGTGATCGCATTCACACAGGAAGCGATGAGTGATAAGCGAATGGCTTTGCTGCTGAGCTACATGCGAAATCGCCTGTTTTAGACGGCCTGTGGAAACTCAGTGTATGGCAGACTCTGTCAATCAACAGTATCTTTAAGCTCTGATAGGTAACTTCTCGATTGGTGTCAGATGAAAGTTCAGCTCAGTCGAACTCGGCGCCTGTCCACTTCAGGTCGCTTGAGAAAATTTTTGCCTCTCGTCGCTCATTTTGCTTTGATTGGGCGCTTGTCTCTCGTCACTTCCTGTGTGAACGAGGTCCTGGGTTCGAGTGCTGGTCTCGACGAGAGAGTTTCTGTCAGGAGTTTGCATATTGTCTTCATGCTCGTGTGGGTTTTCTCCCGGTACTCCAGTTTCCTCCCACAGTCCAAGGACATGCACATAAGGCTAATTGGTCTTGTTTCAAATTGCACCTTGGTTCCAGTGTGAGTATGATTATGAGTATGGTTATGTGTGTGTTGGCCCTGTGTGTTAGACTGGCGAGCTGTTCAGGGTGTACCTCGCCTTCGCCCGGAGTCGGCTGAGATGGGCTCCAGTTTCCCTGCAACACACTGAACACTGCAACAACCATTCACACTCACATTGTTACCTGGGGGCAATTTGGAACAAAACCAAAAAATTACCCTTGTGTGCATGTCTTTGAACTGTGGGAGGAAACTGGAGTACCTGGAGGAAACCCACACCAGCATGAAGACAATATGCCAACTCCGGACAAAAATGCCCTCGTCAAGCCCAGAACCTTTTGGCTGTGAGGTGGACGTGCTAAACACTATGCTATCGTGTCTTCCTAGTGATGTTTATGAATTAAAATTTTATGAAAATGAAGGTTGTCTCCGAGTGCCAGTATCATTGACTAATGTGTATGATTATTATTATAATGATTTATATAATTTTTTCTATATTATTCTTTAAAACACAAAGCAAGCAAAATAAAGTCTTACTCAGAAACTAATTTATCTACCACAGCATCTTTTACAACATCCGCCCCAATACATCACTAAAATCAGTCATGTATTCTACTGAAGCGATGGTTGGCTTTGCCACAGCGATTGCACTCATGATGCTCTTCAACATCGTGGGAAACATACTAGTCATCATTGCTGTACTGACAAGTCGTGCTCTGAGAAGGCCGCAAAATCTCTTCCTGGTTTCTTTGGCTGTGGCAGACATCCTAGTGGCCACGTTGATCATCCCGTTCTCGTTGGCCAAAGAACTGATGGGTTACTGGTACTTCCACTCGGTGTGGTGTCAGACCTACTTGGCGCTGGATGTGCTCTTTTGCACATCCTCCATCATCCATCTGTGTGCCATCAGCTTGGACCGTTACATGTCTGTTACACGACCCTTGATATACGGGGCCCAGAGGACATCATGCCGCATCAAATGCGCCATCCTAATTGTTTGGCTCATCTCAGCTGTCATCTCGTTCCCACCACTGCTCTCCCTGAACAAGAACCAGGGCAACTCCAACTCCTCCATGGGACCTAAGTGCCAGCTCAATAACGAGCCCTGGTATATTCTCTACTCCACCATCGGCTCCTTCTTCACCCCCTGCCTCATCATGATCCTCGTCTACATGCGCATTTATCAGATCGCTAAGCAGCGCACGAGATGCCCACCCGGAGAGCCGAGAAAGGAGATCCTTGCAGGCACCATGACTCCAAAAGAAAGAGAAGATGGCATAAATGCTCTGTGTCCATGTCAGACAAGTCCACCCATTTCAAGGCCACACGTCTTGCATCAAGCCAAGATTAGAGGCCATTCTGCAAGCAGCAGTAGCTCAAGTTCAGTTTCAGACACAGACTACAGGGAAGTGGGTGTTGAGATCCCAATGACTCCAGGTGTTGATCATGACATTAGCGATCACATGCCAGCCAAAGTCCAGAGGTACAAAGACATGATCACGACAGACAAGTCGGCTTGTCACAAGGCCACAGTGAACCGGGAGAAGCGTTTCACCTTCGTGCTGGCGGTGGTGATCGGTGTGTTCGTCGTCTGCTGGTTCCCTTTCTTCTTCTCCTACAGCTTGGAGGCTGTGTGTCCTGAAACGTGCAAGCTTCCCAAGCCGGTGTTCACGTTCTTCTTCTGGATCGGCTACTGCAACAGCTGTCTCAACCCCGTCATCTACACCGTTTTTAACAAGGACTTCCGCAGAGCCTTCAAGAGGATTCTCAGCAAAAATACCAAGGGGACCTTCTATTAATGAGAATCTGAAAAAATACATAAATGGCAAAAAAAGGAGCTCTTTTGAAGCTGTGCGCTAAAGCACATGATACCGTCTTTAATAAATGTTGGTTGACAGAATCAGACTATGAATTCATGTGGACTGTTGCAGGTTTACAGTATTCTATGGCTCATTCCACAAGTGCACAGCGAATGCAGAGGGTGAAGATGATTTCATCACTCACTTATTTGCCAAACCGCTTAATCCTACTAGGGTCACGGGGGTCTCAGCAGACACTGGGCGAAGGCAATGTACACACTGAACAGCTCGCCAGACCATCGCAAGGCCAACACACACACACACACACACACACACACACAACCTTTCATACTCACACTCACAACTAGGGGTAATTTGGAACAACCAATTAGCCTAACATGCATGTCTCTGGACTGTGGGAGGAAACCGGAGTACCCGGAGAAAACCCACGCCAGCACGGGGAGAACATGCAAACTCCACACAGAAACACCAGCGCCAAGCCCAGAACTTCTTGCTGTGAAGCAGACATGCTAACACTATGCCACTGTGCCACCCATGATTTCATCAAAATTTTAAATAAGAAGAAGAAGCAGCAGAAGATAAGATTGGGCACCTGTGATGATCCCATAAAAGCAATGAGAATGCAACACAGTGCTATAGTTCTTCACCTTTCTAAATGCCCTTTGCCTCAGGGATAGTATGTGCATGAGTTTCAATCCAGCCTGAGTGTTATTTGATACTTAATGTTATATGTAGGGGCGGGATGGAAGTGTAGCGGTTAGCACATCCGTCTCACAGCAGGAAGCTCCTGGGTTTGAGTCCTGAGCTCAGCGAAGGCTTTTCTGTGTAAAGATGTTCTTTCTGTGCTTGTGTGGGTTTCCTCTAGGTGTTCTGGTTTCCTCCCACAGCCCACAGACATGCACATTAGGCTAATTGGCTGTTCCCAATTGCCCCTTGGTGTGATTCTGAGTGTAACTGGTATGTGTGTATGTGTGTGTGTTGGGCTTGCAATAGACTGGCAAGATGTTCAGGATGTTCCCTGCCTTCACCCAGTGTCGGCTGAGATAGGCTCCAGCCTCCCTGAGACACTAAAAGGATTAAGCAGTTCAGCAAATGAGTGAGTGGGGAATAAAATTTATTTATTTTTTTTAATTGAAAAAACATCAGATATCAAGTCCGTGGCTGGACAAAGTGCAGGCGCTGCGTTTTGCCTTCTGCTGAGTGCGCAGTGATGAACGATCAAACTGATGTGAGGTCCAAATATTACACTGACCTTTTCGATGTGTTATGGAGCACTCACATAAAAAGGTACCGTGATAAAAACGAATTGAAGATTAACGGGACAAATGTTGCCTTCATGTGCACTTTGCTATTATAAACAGAGCGCTGAGCCAAAACTTGAGCCAGGGTAGGATGAAGAGAGAGAGAGAGAGAGAGAGAGAGAGAGAGATGTTGGGTGATTTGGTTTTGAGTAATTGCTTGATACATTAGTGTTTAATTATTGATGAGTGCTTTGTTCAATGCCAGTAAAGAGTTCCGTGCGAATATATCTTGCTCAATATGTGTTTTTTTTCCCTTTCCTCTCAGATTTAGTCTCATAATTGCTAAGCTGTGACCTGCAGAGAAAGTGGATCGGGGGCATGTATTTATAAATGTGGAATCATTGCTCCATGGGGATTTGATGTCTTACTGAGCCTCATCCCTTCGAGCTAGCTTATGTAATTTATTTATTTTTTTTAATTCTTAAAGCTTTCCAGCTCCTGTAATTCTCAGCTCTAAACACTTTCAACGAATCCTAGAGAAAAGTTGGCGAAGGTGCCGAGGGTGTTAAGGGAAAAGAAAAAAAACCCAACACTTCCAGAGCACTCTTGTTCTCTCTCTCACTTTAAAGAAAGTTAATTACGTCTTCTGTGTAAGTGTAGGAGACTGAAAAGGGCCGGAGACTCTTAGAAGAACGAGATGAGGAAGCAGTGATGAGAGAAAACGGTTGAGGACAGTCAAGTGCAAGAACGCGTGAGAGCATAAACATAAGGAGTGAAAAACAGTCCTTCAGTTCGACCACGGCTCTTTCTTAAGCCTCTGACTGTGAGCGTGAAGACTGTCAACAGGTGTCTTCATTGATTCATTCTTTGGGAAATGGGTTCTGTATTAATGCACAGAAGAGGACTGATTCAAATAAGGAAGTTCGACTGTAGTGAAATTAAAGGTACAGTATATTCAAAGCCACACCCCCCAAAACAATATTTCTGATTTGGGTTGGTCCATTCATTCATTCATTCATTTGCCGAACCACTTTATCCAACTAGATTCGCGGGGGGGCTGGAGCCTAGCCAATTAGCCTAATGTGCATGTTGCTGGATTGTGGGAGGAACCCAGAGTACCTGGAAGAAACCCACACAAACAATGCAAACTACACGCAAAAATTCCAGAGGCTGGAACTTAAACCCAGGACCTTCTTGCTGTGAGCCGGATGTGCTTACCGCTACGCCACCATGTCACCCCTGTGAACGTTCTGTTATTCACAAAAAGTTATGTGCTGATTTTCATAAAATTTCTCCCAGAGACTTGGCAAGGAAGACTATGTTGGAATTTGGAGATGATCCTGATTGAATTCTGGATCCAGAAATTTTTTAAAGGATTCTTTAACGTTGTGAGGACGATTTTTGACATCATGATTCATATTGGGGGGTGGTGTGTTGGCGCAGTGGTTAGCACGTTCACCTCACAGCAAAAGGGTTCGATTCCCAGGTTTGGAGCGTTTCTGTGTGGAGTTTGCATGATCTCCCTGTGCTCACATGGGTTTCTTCTGGGTACTTCGGTTTCCTCCTACAGTCCACAAACATGTACAGTACACTGACTGGCCCTAGGTGTGAGAGTGAGTGTAAATGTGTTTTGGCCCTGCAATGACCTGGCAAGCTGTTCAGGGTGTACTCCGCCTTCGTCCAGAGTCGGCTGAGATGAGTGCCATCCTCCCCGCGACCCTAATTAGGATTAAGCGGCTAAGAAAATTAATGAATGAAAGTATTGGGGATATGCTAGGCTTGGTGGAGGTTTGCGATCTTTGCGAAATTCTATAGTGCCAAGCTATTCACAAGGACTTGGAAAATAAGAATTATGAAAAATGTTATTAAAAAAACAGAGGTGAACATACTGTTTTTAAAGAAAGTATCTAGAGTGTGCTGTGTATCTTTTGTACGGAGAGATTTATTTAGCATCAATGCACTGTCATATCTGTGATATTTTTAGTCTTGTTTTTTGTGTGTCATTGATTCTGTCATCCCTGAGTGTTTTGCTCTTTTATATAATTTTCTTTCCTATATGAAAGTCTGCTGATGAACAGTTGTTTACTGTATGAGAATCATGTTAAGAACAATGCCTATAAAAGCTGAATAAAGGCGACGACTCTACAGTAACAATGCCGAGTTGCTTCCTGCGGCCCCTTCTGCCTGTCACCATCTTTAATAAACTTTTGATGATGTTGTAATATGAGCAAAGAAATGCCTGCACGCACAAGCCACATCTAATCCACTTAGGATTCCCATCACTGCACGTAATCTGTTCAGATCCCTGGATTCCTTCCTAATATTCCTGCTGCTTGTTTGTTGCTGTGTTTATGCAAAGTGAATATTAAGTCAAAGCTGGAGATGAGGGAGGGAGAAGGGCAGATTTTGGCAGACACATGGGGACAGGAAGTGCAAAGCGTTTTCAGTCACGGCTTCATCACGTACCGCATATCAGCATCTCGCACAGCTCGCCCGGGTCCGTCCTAATCCACTGAGGAAAGCTTGTTTTAGCACAAATCCAAACCCCACGGTATACACTGTCCATCTGGGTGAAGAGCTAGAACGGCAAAATCCCAAATGGTGATTTAACCCTAAGTGTCTACTTAACTCTTCCAACATACAACTGATACCTATAAACTTAAAGAAACAGTTAGAAAAAAAACTGCATTCATCCATGAGGAGCTAATCAATACAATCATTACAAGCCACATTGTTTTTGCTTCCTTTGGACTCTGTGCTACAAAAATGTAATAAAGCAATTCTTAATTCATTTATCTGAAACATTTTCGGAGGTAATTCTTGCAGCTCTTATACATTAGAGCTCCATTAAGGCCCTACAGTAGTGTGCTGGGTCCTGGGTTCGAGCCCCATCGTTCATTGTTTACCCCCCTGTGCTTGCGTGGGTTTCCTCTGGGTACTCCGGTTTCCTCCTACAGTCCAAAGACATACACATTATGCGAGTTTCAAATTGTCCCTAGCTGTGTATGTGAGTGTGAATAGTTGTGTGTGTGTGTGTTGGCCCTGTGATGGTCTGGCAAGCTGTACAGTGTGTACCCCGCCTTCTCCCAGGGTAGGCTGAGATAGGCTACAGCATCCCCACAACGTTAGTAGGATTTGGTGCTTTGACAAATGA
Organism: Neosilurus hyrtlii; assembly: GCA_028564935.1. Lineage (NCBI taxonomy): Eukaryota > Metazoa > Chordata > Actinopteri > Siluriformes > Plotosidae > Neosilurus > Neosilurus hyrtlii. The sequence continues at coordinate 1,664,790 of JAOUQZ010000034.1, forward strand.
ATAAGTGAGCCACAGCAACCAGCAACAAGCATGTAAGGACCTCCCCTTTTAAGGACCTCCCCTTTTAAGGACCTCCTCTTTCCACTTTAAGACAGTTTATTTTTTTTATGTTTTATGTTTCTGGGGTTTGTTGTTGTTGTGGTTTTTGTTGTGATTTGTTAATTTAATATGTGTTAAAATGTACCCCGCCTTTGCATCGGTTGGAATGGGCTCTAGCCTCCCCGCAACCCTAGTAGGATTAAGCAGTTCAGCAAATGAGTGCGTGAGAGATGATTGATGAAATTAAATACTTTATTGTACTGGTGAGCTAAACTGTTACTTTTAACTACCTCCAAAAATTGTGCCACTTTACTGATGGTTGTCTGCATATGGCTGGACTTATTGATACACTGCATGTGATAATTCCACACAACGCAGGGATTAAATCGCCTCTGTGGGCTGCTGCATGACTCATGGAGGATTTAGTGGATTTGCTTAAGTCTCATAAAATGAGCAAAGTCTGAGTGTTTATTTGTGATATTTATGAAGGTGCCCTTACTGTACGGCAGGCTTCTGCTCTGTGTCACATACACCAGGTGGCAGGTAAACATAAAGCTGTGGTCCTTGTCTATCATCCCTTTTACAACAAACACAGAAATCGTTTTCACACACCCATTTTATCGACACTCAGAGAAGTGGAGAACTCAAACAACATATAAAAAAGCTGTAGCTGTAAGAAAAGCATCAGGTCTATGAGAGACTGAATAACTGAATTTTTCTGAGAGTGTGGGGATGGGGGTGGGGGTTTCGTGTAACACGAGGCAAGCTTGAACACTCGGGCATTTAAATGTTTACATTTTTGGCTGTGACTCTGGGAAGATGGAACAGAAGCTTAGAGGCCTGAAAGAATGCCAGAAGGTCGCAGATCGCTCTGATGGTCAATTGAGAAGAAGCTGCATGTGGCTGGAGCACATGCGCCCACAGTCTGGAATGTGAGTTTATATTCAGAAGAAAAAAAAAAAAGAAGAAAAAAAAAAGAAAGAAAGCAAGAATAAAATACAATGCTGGTTTTGTTTGCCAAAAGCTTTTAATTTCACAACTCAATTCCTGGTAATCCTTCGTGCTAAGGTTTTTTCTTCGGTGATGAGTGCATCAGTGCTTTGACACGGTAGTTTTCCTGCCTCCTGCTGTGCTTTAAATAACAACGTTGATAATATCTCCCTCTCAACACGGCTAATAACCTTTTATCTCTACACACGGCTCAGCGGCAGCTCATTATCAAACAGAAATCATGTAGGTACTTTCTGAGAAATTCTAAAGCCATCTTAATCCGACCTGCTTGTGGTGAAGCACTGTGCAAAGATCATGTGAACAGCAGATGTTGAACTTCACCTTAACAAAATGGCAGCAATAAACCACGAGGGCAGACATTTCATTTCATTTCACTTCATTTCATTTCATATCCTTTATTACGTGGCTAGGGCCCATCCCAACCGACTCTGGGTGTGGGTAGGGTACAGCATGAACAGCTCGCCAGACCATTATAGTATCAACACACAACTATTCGCACACATTCACACCTCAGGCCAATTTAGAACAGCCACTTATCCTTCGGGTGACACGGTGGCGTAGTGCTTAGAACATCCGCCTCACAGAAAGAACGTCCTGGGTTCAAGTCCCGGGTTCATCAAGGGTGTTTCTGTGTGGAGCTTAAATGTTCTCCCATGCTTGCGTGGGTTCCCTCCGGGTGTTCCGGTTTCCTCCGACAGTCTAAAGACATGCATATTAGGTTAATTGGCTGCTCCAAATTGCCCCTAGATGTGAGTGAGAGTGTGAATGCTTGTGTGTGTCTGTGTTGGGCCTATTATGGTTTGGTGAGCTGTTCAGGGTGTACCTTGCCTTTGCATAGCGTCGGCTGGGATGGGATTAAGCCTCCCTGCGACCCTTATAGGAGTAAGTGGTTCATTAAAATGAGTGAGTGAGTGATAGTGCGTGTCTTTGGACAGTTAGGAGGAAACCAGAGCTCTCAGAGGAAACTGGAACTCGAACCCAGGATCTTCATGCTGTGAGGCGGACATGCTAACCACTACGTCACCGTACCGCCATCATTCTGAACTAAGTTGCATGAAAGTCGCGATCATTTTTCTTAAGTACTGTCTGAAACTTGCACTTGATGTTCAGACTCATCTGCCAACTGAGTGTATTATTGCTTTTTTCCCCTCAATTTAGTCATTACTTGGATGTCTTATTCTATAATGCGCAAACGCATCAGCAATCCGCAGGGCTAAAGGCAGACCGTGCCTTCTGAAGCATCGGACATCTGCCATGTTTTTCTCGAGCTACTGGCCTTCCTGCCAAATATCTGTGTACATGGAGGAGAGGGCTAAAGACTTTTCACTTTCTGAATTCTTGTCTAATACTGATGAAATGTCCAACTAATGGGCTTTTAACCCGCGGAGGCGCAGAGCACCGCAGCACGTCTGCTGATTTAAATAGCTGCTATAGTACAGGTCAGAGAAGTGATCCATCAAATTATCATACCAGACTGGCAGAGGAGGAGGAAGTGACATGGGTATCGAAGCATGACTCATACGTACAATTTCCCTGTGTAGTTTTTACACCTTTTTACATCCAGTGCGTATGTTATAATTTTTACACATGTGGTTCATTTCCTGTCGAATTTCTTTCTTTCTTTCATGCCACATCATCATCATTTGCCGAACCGCTTAATCCTATTAGGGTCGCGGGGGAGGTTGGACTCTTAGCGGCTCTCAGCAGACACTGGGCGAAGGCAGGATACACCTTGAACAGCTCGTCAGACCATTGCAGGGCCAACACATACACTTTGGACTGTAGGAGGAAACCGAGTACCCTGAGGAAACCCACACAAGCACAGGGAGAACGTGTAAACTCCACAGCGAAACGCCTGAGTCCTGATTCCGGGACTGGAACCCAGGACCTTCTTGCTGTGAGGTGGACATGGTAACCATTACACCACCCTATGTATGTTACACGTTAGAGGGTTTTTTTGGACATTATTTGACTTTTTTATGCACATGATTCATTTTTTTCTTGCCGCATGTGATTTATTTATCATGCACATGATTAATGTCTTGCCGGTCACATGACCTGAACTTGGTGTGTTTATTTATTTATTTGTTGCCACATGGGATTTGTTTATGCACATGATTTATGGTTTGCGGCATTATTACCTCACAAAAAGTATTTCTTTCGTGCCGATTTTTCTTCTCGAGCAGAAATTTTTACATCTATTTCTCGTCAGCACGTTATTTATTTATTCCTTGCATGTCACACGAGGTTTTTACTGCACGTAACTTTCACATGGGGCAACACAGCTGAGTAGTGGTTAGCATGTCCTCCTCATAGCAAGAAGGTCCTGGGCTCGGCGAGGGCACTTCTGTGTGGAGTTTGCATGGGCTCGCTGTGCTGGGTTTGGGTTTCTTCCGGGTACTCTGTTTTCCTCCTATAATCCAAAGACTTGCACATTTCTGCTCTTGCCCCTTTTGCTCACCGGCGACTTGAACTGTGTGTGGATTGGTCTGGAGTTAATGGTGTCTGCCCATTAGATCACTACCTCCTGTGGCTCCTGACAACAATTCTTGGAAAGGCCTCAGTAAATAACCTCCTGGTTTACATCCTCTCTCCTCAGGTGATACATCCACATCCTCACAGTGTGCACCGGAAACTCACTTACACTCCTCCCTTAAAACTGAGATCAAAAAAGCACCCCAGAATAATTACAAACTATTTTCTTTTAATTAAGTTTGTGGCTCAGGGTGGCAGAGGAAGTCACAGAGAGAGGCAGTGGTTTATCTGTCATCATGTCATAGGTAAGAAAGTGATAGAGAGAGAGAAAGAGAGAGAGAGAGAGAAATGCAAGAAACCAGAGAGCCACTGGATGATAGAGAGATAAACAGAGATACAGTGATGGTGAGAGCAAAAGGAACAGAGAGACACAGATATAGAGAGAAAAGAGGAAACGAGAGAAGGACAGAAACAGACAGCGTGTGTGTGTGGAGGGGGGATGCAGTGGGAGTGTCTGACTGACGGATGTAAAGCTCTTTAAGTCATTGAGTCTGTGTGTCATAATGATGGAGGATTTTACACAGTCACTCGTTCTAAACCAGAGGCAGAGGAAGAGACAGAACTGTGGGAAAACTGAGCAGAGCAGAGAGAGAGAGAGAGAGAGAGAGAGAGAGAGAGAGAGAGAGAGAGAGACATGAGGGGGGAAACCAATAAAAGATGAATGGGTGTGGATGATGGAAAGAAGAATAAAGTAACAGTTCAGCCAAAATAAATGCACCGTAAATCTATGTGTTTAATTTCGGGCAAAAGTGTTCCTTTAAGAGAGAGAGAGAGAGAGAGAGAGAGAGAGAGAGAGAGTGATGTGGAGGGGCATTTTGTGAGGAGAGAGAGAGAGAGAGAGAAATGTTGGGTAATTTGTGAGGAGAGAGAGAGAGTGATGTGGAAGGGCGATTTGTGAGGGGCAGACAGAGAGAGATGTGGAGGGGTTATTTGTGTGGGGAACGAGAGAGAGAGTGATGTGGAGGGGCAAATTGTGAGGGAAGAGAGAGAGAGAAAGATGTTGGGTAATATATGAGGAGGGAGAAAGAGAGATAGAGAGAGAGAGAGAAAGAAAGAAAGATGTTGGGTAATTTGTGAGGGGCAGACAGAGAGAGATGTGGAGGGGCAATTGTGGGGGGGGTGGAGGGGCGATTTGTGAGGAGAGAGAGAGAGAGAAAAAGAAAGATGTTGGGCAAGAGAGATGTGGAGGGGCGATTTATGGGGGAGAGAGAGAGAGAGAGAGAGATGTGAAGGGACAATTTGTGAGGGGCAGACAGAAAGAGATGTGGAGAGGTGATTTGTGGGGGTGTGTGGAGGGGCAATTTGTGAGGGGGGAGAGAGAGAGATGTGGAGGGGCGATTTGTGAATGGAGAGAGAGAAAGCGAGAGAGAGAGAGAAAGAAAGAAAGATGTTGGGTAATTTGTGAGGGGAGAAAAAGAGAGAGAGAGATGTGGAGGGGTGAATTGTGAGGGAAGAGAGAAAGAGAAAGAAAGATGTTGGGTAATTTGTGAGGAGAGAGAGAGATGTGGAGGGGCGATTTATGGGGGGGAGATGGGGAGGGGCGATGTGGGAGGGGGGGG
>JAOUQZ010000034.1:1670033-1714780 GCA_028564935.1 Neosilurus hyrtlii
CACACACACACACACACACACACACACACACACACACACACACACACACACACACACTCACACACACACTCACACACGCAATCAAAATAAACCACTGTTAAAAGGAGTACTGGTGTTCCCTCCAGTTTGGCCTCTTGCTTTTGCAGCCTTCAAGTCAAAAGGTCCTACTTCCTACCTGTGAAGTGGGAATTACGAGTAGGTCTCATTCAAATACTGAAACTTGAGAAACAGATATTATCTCCCCAGCCTTTATTTGACCTTCAGCACAAATCCATGGACACTCAAACAATTATAATTATAGTAAGACAATTAAATAAATTCTTTTAAACGTTTGCAAATGATCAAGTTATGAAAACCCTCCAGCTTCTAGTGCAGCTTAATATCTGTAAACAGCTTCACGATCTCCAGCAAGCAAACAGCAGCATCATTCACTCCACAATATTCAAGGGTTGATTTAATTGGTTTGGGAACCATTTTAAGAAGCGTTTCATTCTAGCCGTTAGCAAACAATTCTTGGCCCTCGTTACCGTTACGCAAACATTCCAATTATGTATATGAAACAAATATAAAACAGTAGTTGAGGCAAATTGATTGCGGGGTCAACACCGGGAGCAACTTGAAACAGCCAATTAGCTCAATGTGCTTGTTTTTGGACAGTGGGAGGAAACCGGAATCCCCCCGATGAAATCCACACAAGCATGGGTGAAAACCGGCAAACTCCGCTCAGAAATACCCGAGCCAGACGCAGGGCCTCCTTTCTGTAAGGCGAATTTGCTAACCGCTACCCCAGCGCACCACCCTTTAGGAATAGGATTGTTGTCAGATCCTCCTCCAGACATCTTTGACATTACCCGGCAACTTCACAGGCGCTTACGCTGCACGACGTATGCTGTCTGAATGTTACCGCTAGTAATGCGGAAATTCCGCAGCAGATGACAAAAGATTATAGCACATTATTTGGCACCTGCTTTTCTGATACCTTGAACACGTCACCGAAGCGTACCGGAACTCACACGCGGTCATGCATGGCATATCTACAGCCAAAGATAGTGTGTAATTACCAGGACGCCAAATGATAGGGTGTGTAAAAATTGTAGTGGTGCCTTCAGACATTGACAGCAGCCAATGATGTGTTACATCTCAGAGAGGCTGGTAAAGCTGGTGTGGAGGTGGACAGGAATGCTACTGTTGTGCTCTTCTCTTCCCAGAAATAGAGATTTTTTTTTTGTGCAGGAGTAGGACGAGAAAAAAAAAAAATAGGATGCAACGATCCGCTGTTTTGTAACAGCATGCATGAGGGCACGGTGTTGAGCCAGGCAATTACATCCACAGATCATTTGAGAGCTAATGTAGATTTAAATGTATACCTATAAAATAAAATGTACGGTAATCATGCAGGCGGCATGGTGGCGTAGTGGTTAGCACGTCCACCTCACAGCGAGAAGGTCCTGGGTTCGAGTCCCGGGCTTGGGTGTTTCTGTGTGTAGTTTTCATGTTCTCTCTGTGCTTGTGTGGGTTTCCTCTGGGTACTCCGGTTTCCTTCCACAGGCCAAGACTTGCACATTATGGTGACTGACTGTTCCAAATTGTCAGGTGTGAATAGTTGTGTGTTTTGGCACTGTGATGGGTTGGCGAGTTGTTCAGGGTGTACCCCACCTTTGGCCAGAGTTAGATAGGCATTAGTCTCCCTGTGACCGTAGTAGGAATTTGCCGAACTGCCTTTTCCTAGGCTGGAGCCTATCTCAGCCGCCTCTGGGCAAAGGAAACAGGGTACAGGGTACACCCCTGTACACACACACGACCATTCTCACTCACATCCTCTCTTGGGGATAATTTGGTACAGCTAGTTAGAGGCTCGTCTTTGGATTGTGGGAGGAAACTGGAGAACTCTGAGGAAACCCACGCAAGCACAGGGAGAGCATGCAAACTCCACACTGGAACGTCCTCGCCGAGATCGGGAATCCAACCCAGGACCTTCTTGCTATAAGGTGGATGCGCTTACCACTATGCCACCGTGCTACCCAGAATACACCACACTACTGCTGGTCTTTAAGTGGAGTGAGCTACAACAGCGAAATACCACATCAGATTGGGGACGAATCTTATCTGGTCACAGGATGAAAAAATAAGACCAACTTGTTTACAAAAACCGACATGTTCCTCATTTTCTGTTGATAAATTACCAAGAAAGACTGGGCACCATGAGAGTGTACACAAAAATTACACACCAGCTTAACACAGTGTTGAGAAAAGTCACCATTGCATCACAACTTAAGCTACCAGAAAATTTCAACACCACAATTCATGAGAACCAGAAGAGAGGAGAAAGATTAGGTGGAAATTTCTCACAAACACACTGAACGGCTCTATTTACTGGACATGCCATGTATTCAGACCAAACAGTGTGATCTTCATTTGCCAAAATTAATTTCAAATGCACTGTCACAAAAAAAACTAAACAAAAAAAACCCAGAATTAGATTTTTTTATACCTGATTACTGGGCCGGTGGTGTAGTGGTTAGCATATCTGCCTCACAGCAAGGTCTTGGCTTAAGTCTCAGCGAGGGCGTTTTTGTGTGGCATTCGCATGTTCTTCTTGTGCTTATGTGGGTTTCCTCCGGGTACTCCGGTTTCCTCCCACAGTCCAAAGACATGCACATTAGTATAGCCAAATTTGCTAGTAGGTGTGAATGTGAGAGTGAATGTTTTGTGTTTGTGTGTGTTGTCCTGTGATGGTCTGGCGAGCTGTCCAGATGTACGCCACCTTAGCCCAGTGTTGGTTGGGATAGGCTCCAGCCTCTCCGCTACCCTAATAGAATTAAGTGGCTTGAAAAATGAGTGAGTGAACAAGTGAGCGTTGATGTCTGGACAGAATGCCAATATCGTGTATCCCAGACTTTAGAGGCTCATTTCCATTTGAAAGGAATTCTGATTGAATATTCTCTGAACAACTTTATTGTCTTCTCCTGTCTTTGTGCTCCCCGAGACATTTAGAGGCTTAACGTGTGGTGTGGTGCAGGCCGATAGTCGATCACAGCGGTCCATCATGTGGGATTGCGTGGCGAAATGATGCATTCACAGTAGAAGCCATGGAAACAAGAGAGAAAGAGCAAGTCGATGTAGGGAACTACAAAGTCTGACGCCTGCGAGAGGAACACACTAGGATTCAACGCAGCCCTGTCGGAGAGAAGAAAACGGAGAGACAGGAAGTGAGTGGCACAAAAGGAGATGTGGGAGAAGTTGAAAAGAAACACAGAGCACGAAAAAAATGACAGCTGAGAACATCTAAGTGTTGTTGTACCCCATATTATGAACAATATTTAAAACATTGGTCCATCTGAATACCGTACGTCCGTACAGTCACTCCATATTTGGTTCTGTTGCAGGTTTTAGAGATCAAGTAGATGATATCAGAGGATCACAGGGTCGATGTTTCCTTGCTCCTGCTCTCTATCCATCATTAGTTTTGCTTATTTTGCTTCGACTCTTGCTGATAAAGGATCGAGAGGACGTTGGAAACTGCACCAGGCATGTAATACCCTTCTTCCTGAGAGATCACAAAAGCGTGTCACTTGTCGTGCAAGATTAAAAAGCACTTCCCGTTGCACTTCAATTGAGAAGCTGATGCTTCTTATGCTTGGGACTGTTTCCCATAAATCATTGCCTGTAGGGATGGAACGTCTCGTTGAAGCCACCTTTTCCTGTGTTTCTGCGCTGTGTGGATTTATTCCGCAGTATATTGATTATATGAAAATATACAAACTTAACACAGAAATGCCCGAACCTGGGACTGGAACTCAAATCCAGGCAAACATGCTAGCCACTAGGCAATATTACACCCACCGATGGGTCACGTGCCCTGCACCTATACAAACTACTCGTGCATGCATATCTAGGGGCGGTCCACACACTTGAAGGGAAAAGCGCTATCCTGCCTTTGTGTGAATGATCTCACAGGTGAACACGTTTGGCTGGTGATCCACGTTTGGCCTACTGTGCATGTTTTTGGACTGTGGGAGGAAACCGGAGTACCTGAAGAAAATCCATGCAAGCATCACACAGCAATGGCCAAAGCCCAGGAATCATAATAATGATTCATAATAATGACTCACAATAATGTAACCTGTTAATTATTATCAGGATGGTATGATGGCGTAGTGGTGAGCACATCCACCTCACCTGGTGAGGGCGTCTTCTGTGTGGAGTTTGCATGTTCTTCCTGTGCTTGTATAAATTTCCTTGCCAGTTCCTCCCACAGTCCAAAGACATGCACATTAGGCTAATTGGCTGTTCCAAATCTCCCGTAGTTGTGTGTGTGTGTGTGTGTGTTGGCTCTGCGATGGTTTGGCAAGCTGTTCAGGGTGTACCCTGCTTACGCCCAGTATCGGTTGAGATAGGCTCCAGCCTCCCTGTAATGTTTTTAACACCTTGTACAGTGTGAGGGCGGAAAGTTCTGGAAAACGAATGTTTCTAAAAATAACCAGTACAATTCGTACAGCTAGGCCTATTACTCATATTCTAATTATCATATGCTTTACTACTTTTGTGCATGTTGGCACAAGATAATAAAAAGATTTCCATGGTAACTTTTAAAATAATTGCTTAAAGGACAGACGCCTAAAGCCTTATTAGTGTAGAATGACTGTGTATAAAAGCGCTGTCACACTGAAAGAATGGAACTGACATAGCTATAATTGATGCTGAGTAAAAAGGATCCGTACAAAAGGGACGTGTTTATTTTTGGTTTTCAGTAGGTTTCGGCTGGCCGTAAAAATGCGCGGTCTCATCGAAAACCTTCAATATTGATTATCACGTGACCCTGCACTGGCTGTGTGTCATGTATTATATTGAACCTGCTATTAAAATGTTAATAAAACAAAACCAAGTGTTTTCTTTAATGACTTTTTACGCTTTTTTTTCTCTGCATATTTTCATCTAACCTCCATTTCATGGCCTCGAGTCCAGTGGGTCCGGTTGAATTAGTTGTTTATTCCAGCATGAGCTGCGCAGCTTTGGTTTATGGGACAGCTGCTGTTTCAACCTGTGCTATCGGTCTGAAGCTAAAACACAGACGTGTGTTTGAGGTGGTGGAGCGCGGAGCTGCATGTAAAAACCTGCGTCTTCCTCTACGATGTGTTTATTCCATGTCACATCGAAGCATGATTACCATGTAGAGGTTTTTATAAAAAAAATTTATAATAAAATTTCATTCGTTTTTATTAACTTGGAAATCCAAGTTGAACTAGTTATTCCAGGAAAAGTAACTAAAAACATACAGCAATAGGTTACTGCACAGCCTCTATATATTTTCCATATGTCCCCTGTAATACATCCCAAAGAATCAGATCATAGCGCAAATGGAACAGATCTGAGATGTGCTTTCCTCTGCTTGTTGTAAAAAGCAGCTTGAGCAGTATGTACACTGACATCGGAACAACCATTTATATTTAGAAATAATATTATAGTCTTATTATATGTGTGTGAGATGGCAGGAGGCACGTTGTGTGTAGGAAATATGCAGATTTTTTTTTTAAACAAAAGTGCAAATTAAGGCGCACAGAAATCTCACCTTTACAGAAGAGGCTGATTCACGTATCCTGCCATAATTTCATGGGTTTTTCTTTGTCAGAAGATTCGCGTGATGTTCAGAAACAAGCTTTGCTCATATTCCAGCCACTCTGAATTTGCACCAAATTTTGGGCTGGCCCAAAACTTTTTCCAAGACCATGAAAACAGACCATTTACCTCAAATTCGACTGACTACCTCGGAAAAATATATTAAATTACCCTCAAGATTGCTTACATGTGAGCTAGGTGCTAATTACTACTTGCTATCTCAGCCAACTCTAGGCAAATCCGGCATACACCTGAACAGTTCGCCAGACTGCAGGACCAACACACACAAAACCACTTATACTCACACCTAGGGGCAATTAAAAACAGCCAATTAGCCCCACGTGCATGTCTTTGGACTGTCGGAGGAAACTGAAGTACCCTGAGGAAATTCACACAAACAAAGGGACATGTAAATCCCACACAGAAATGCCCGAGCCCATCCAGAAATAAAGCCCTGCAGGATATCCTGGGGTGACACGGTGGTGCAGTGGTTAGCACGCCTGCCTCACAGCAAGAAGGTCCTGGGTTCGAGTCTCAGGCTCAGCAAGGGTGTTGTTATATTTTCTTGTTTTGAGGGGATTTTTTTCACTATTTTCTCCCCTGAATTTAGTCGTATCCAATTCCCACCCATCAACTAATACCTTCCCCTCACATGACCACCGCCAACCAGGGAGGGGCGTGAGAATGCACATGCAGCCCTCTGTGACATGCAGTGCTTCCACCTTCCTCTTTTCAAATTCTTTTGCGTATTTGGAGGTGGCCTAACACACTCGGAGGGAAAGCGCTATCTGCCCCCTCGTACGAATGAGCTCACATCGCTGATAGCTAGGCCAATTAGCTGTGACAGCTCGTCCAATTAGCTCCCATGGACTCTTGGACATGCATGGCTGTGGCATCAACCTGGATTTGAACCAGTGATCTCCAGGTTGATAGTCGCGCACCTTGTTGATGAGCCAGTCGGGAGCCAGCAAAGGTGTTCCTGTATGGAGTTTGCATGTTTTCCCCCGTGCTTGCATGGGTTTTCTCCAGGTACACCGGTTTTCTCCCACTGTTTAAAGACATGCACATTAGGTAAAATGGCTGTTCCAAAATGCACCTGGATGTGAGTGTTAACGGTTGTGTGTGTTCCCTTGCGAGTTGTTCAGGGTGTACCCCGCCTTCGCCCAGTTGGCTGAGATAGGCTCCAGTCCCCCTGCGACCCTAACAGGATTAAGCGGTTGGCCACAGCCATCCGTGACCGGGAGTACATGAGAGCTAATTGGCCGAGCTCTCACGGGAGGGAGGGATGGCATGCGCTCACTTCCCTGTCACTCACAGCGATCACCAGCCAATCATGGGCGTCTGTGAGCTCATTCGTACGAGGGTGCAGATAGCACTTTCCCTCTAAGTGTGTTAGGCCGCCCCCAAATGCGCATGCGCAACAGTTCGAAAAAATGCGGGTGGCAACATCGCATGTCGTGGAGGGGGCATGTGCATGCTTATGCCCCTCCCTGGTCGGTGGTGGTCGTGTGATAGGGAAGGCAAAAAAGTTGATGGGTGGGAATTGGATACGACTAAATTAGGGGAGAAAAATGGGGAATGATGGGGATGATGATGATGACGACTTTGGCTGTTCCAAATTGCCCTTAGGTGCGAGTGTGAGTGGTTATGTGTGTGTTTGTTCTGCGATGGTCTCGCGGGCTGTTTGGTGTGCACCCCCCCTACGCCCAGTGTTGGCTGAGATAGGCTCCAACCTCACCGTTTAAGATGAAACGGCTCGGTTAAGAAGATGTGACACTGATTCCTATAACAGGACTTACACCAGTGTTAATTCCCTGTGTAAGACAGTTTCCCCCCAAGAAGAAACAATCAAAAATATCAGTTCCTTTAAAATAAGATCTCATAAAGTTTTGCTCCAGTTGGCTTTCCATACAGGAGGCGGAAGGCCTCATTGTTGGGGTTTTTTTTTCTTTCTTTTTTTTTGCTTTTTGAGGCAGAACTTAAAAAAATATCCTCCACACTGCTGGATAAGGTATATAAAGTTCTCTGCAAACAGTTTTATAAGTTGAACTGATGTTAAAACGCCAAAGAGGTGGTAGAAAACTCCTGTACCATACTCTAAGCAACCAGTTAAGCTAGCACCTGTTTGGGTCAGTGGCTACATTACAAAAGAAAGTTGAGTATATTTGTTTGTTTTTGTTTAAAAGCAAACAAACAAACAACCTTTTTAAAAAATGTAATTAATTGTGAAGCTTTTTAGAACAGGTTCAACCTATTTAGTCGTTGTTTACACACTTTGTAGAGGTTATTTTGTTCGGTTGATGTTTCCTGACTAGCTCTTTCTTGCTAACGGTCTTTATTAGCAGGTAGCTAACTACCATTTCCAGACTGATTTTGTTCACTAAAATTGTTTACACTTTTTGGTCTTTTACAAACATTAAAACAAAAGCATTCTTTAGAGTTGATTTCAGGTATTTTTAACGTGGAAATTTTGATATTTTATGATTTGGAGAAGCAATAAGGAAGTGGGTAAATAATGGACATGATGTAGCGCCGCCATTTTGTGAAGTAAATGAATGTTCTGTGTCTGTGATAAACACAACAATGTGCTCATTATAATTCATAAATTATATGTTCTATAGTGGTATTATTTTCCATAACAGAAGCCTAATAATAAACAGATTGGTAAGTGTGTTGTTATGTGTGTGGTGGTTGTTCTAACATTTGTGGAAGGAGTCTCCAGTGTCAGTGTTTGGATGGGAAACTTGAGGAAGGTGAAGTTTGTGTTTAGGCGGTACATTTCTCTGTAATGCTTAAATCAAAACGCTGAGGTTTGTCACGATCACTTCCTCAATCTTGGACGTTAATCAGTTCTTGAAAAACGTAAACATCTTTACCTTGCTTTTAACACGTATTCTGTTGCATATTTTTTGAAAATCTGTCTAGAATCAGTCAGAAAGAGCACGCGGCCCGTCCAGCTGACTCTCACCGGCTACGATACGCTTTCCTACGGATTGGAAAATATTTTGAATTAATAATTTAGTAAATAAATGTTTTTTCAGATCTCAGACGGAATTGACTGCCGAGGCAGAAGGCTCTCGATGCGAATCATTTTCCACATCGTACTTCGCCTTGTTCGATAATTGTATCCCCGACACTTTATTGTTAACACTTTAGTAGTGCTGGCTCTTTATATATTTGTTTTATTGTATATTTCTCTTGAATCGTCCCTATGGCACGCCCTGCCAGCCTATTGAAGCTGGGTCACCTTAAATGATTTTTCAAGGTCACATAGTTTAATTTATCAGAAATGCTCATTAACACACTAGTGGGTGCAACTTTAGTCGTATCCGCTTCCCATTCATACGCGCTATACTTGGTGTCAGGATCTTCAAACCTATTGAAACTGGGTCGCCATGACCTAATTTTAAGGTCAACAGGGGCCATACTAAATCTGTACGTGATTATGTAAAAAGTCAGATATGGGACGTTCCATGTGAATTTACCATGGGGTTCCCAGGTGACCATCTGAGAATTCAATGAAACTTTAACCAGACATAGTTTCAACGTGAACACATGCAACATTTCAAGGTCCCAGTTCAAAAACTTTCCGAGATATGTTCATTTAAAGATCGCTGGCTAGTACCCATTTACCTTTGTGGCCATTTTTGAAAGCTTGTAACTTCCCTAAGAATTACTGTATATACATGTTGCATGTGGTAAAGTTTCATAACCTTGGTGAGCTGTCCACGTCTTCAGGGGCTCGCAAGATGAGCAAGTTTTCACCTACCAGATTTTGGACACTCATTTAAACACCGTATCACATTTATTCTTCTTAAAAACTGTTTGTTTTACATGGTAATATGCTTAGATGTGCTATAAAAACACTTTTGGAGGTGGTGAATATATTTTCTGTGTCAAAAATTAAAAAATACTTTGTTGAAGGTTGCACTTTTTTCAAAATTGAAGTATTAATAGCAACCTAACCCTGACAGATAGAGTAAACTTGCATATTCGGACAGAGTGGGTCCTACTCTGTTGGTATGCAAAGTTTCAGCTCTATACAGTAATTATAAGGGGAGTTACAATGCCCAAAATGGTAAATTGCAAGTTGTGAGTTGTGTGTTCTGTCTGGTTAAAGTTTCATCGAATTCTGAGATGCTCACCTGGGACGTTTTCTGAAAGCTAAGTGGTTTGACATGGAATGAACCCATATGTAAAATTTAGCACAGGATTGTTTTTAATTTATACCAGAAATGCTCAATGGACATGTCTGTTAACCTTGTAAAAATAAAAACATGACTGTACTAAGTGTGCCATGATTACAACAATTTTTCTAGTTGCTTATTTATTTTTTCATGTGCCTGTGTGTTGGTAATGGAGGTGTTTTTACTTTTACAGACTTTGCCAAACAGAAGCTTGGCGAGAGACATTACCGCTACGGATTTGATATTTATTCAAAGCTCTTTTCTTAGTATTGGATTGAAGTCAGGAAAAGGTAAGATTACTGCCTTTCTGCAGTTTATTTTGTTGATTTAGCATGTTAAATGACAGGACTGACTCTGTACATACCCTTCCATGTTGTGCTTGTCCTGTCCAAACCAATGTCCATGTTAAAATCCTGTTGGTGATTAAAACCTCTATGTGCGTCGAGTTTAAAGCCAATCAGATTACCCGTACCACTTAGACGTTTTAGTGTAAATGCTTCTCTATCTCTGAGAGGCATTTGATTACAATGCACCATAACACATGTGGTCCATTAACCCCCCAGCAATATTTTTACGCTGTGGCACGCGCCAAATGTGAGGAGCTGATTTGCATTTTAGGCATAATACAGCAATCAGATTTCAATCTGGCTAGCCAGCATGGCCGCACTTTCCAGGCTTTATTGAAATTTAAATGTTAATTAGGAAATGCTAATTTGGCAAAGTATTTGCGATTGCATTTCCCAGATGACCATGCATAATCAGAGCCATCATTTTAATCCAGTCGCAAAACGTGGATTTGCATTTGTTGTGTGTACGGTGGCTGCCTGACAAAATAAAAGCACGACCCCAGAGTCTGTTTAAGTTTTAGTTACAGGATTCTAATGGGTCTGATTCGGCCATATAAAAAAATAAATAAAAGCACCAGCTCCATTTCCTGTTGCACTTTCTCAACTTTTACTTTCGTGTATTAATGACATGTCAGTCTAAACGGACTTCCTGTTTCAGGCTAAAGGGGTGGATGCGTTACGGACACCATTTTACATGTTAATATGCTTTGTGTTGAAGTATCCTGAAGCCGATCAGCAACATGTCAAACTGTCTGTAAGCAATAAATCACGTCTGGGCATGCTGTTTGCAGAAAATAATCAGTGGTGGAGTGGTGTGATAACAGACCAACCAGAATGAAGTTGATTATTTCTAGCAAAGTGTTTCATTTCTTTTGCAACCCCCTGATCTATAAAAAAAAAGAGATGTGGATCAGTATTTCAAATTTAAAGCCAGATGGCAGCCATCTTGGTGAGGCCACCTTGCTGTAATATCTGAAAGTGGAGTAGTACGTTTGGAAGCCAAACACAACCTGGGCACCGGGCATACAAAAAATGAGGGTTATTGTTCCAAAATCTGTACATATTATGTAAAATTTCATATGAATAAATACTCAATAGTATGGAGTACCTTCAGATAAAACAAATAATGAACAAAAAGTATCAGCTTGTCTTGAAAATGTACACTGAAGTAAAATTTTGGACAAATTTGAGTTTCCCACCTCTCAGGATTCCAACTGAAATAATTTTCAAAGGAGGATGTTCGCCATGAAAATTTTTCCATTCAAAATTAGATATGTCGAATCATGCACTGGTGGCAATAGCACCGATTTGTTCGAGGAAGTGTCCATCCAAAATGTCCACTCCGACTTTTGTGATAATAAGAGCTGATTTCCAATAACTTTTTATAAAGTATGTCTAGGTATGTAACTTTAATCTTGATTACACAAGCATGTGAGTGTGTGTCCGTCCAAAAGTGTCCACTCCGATATATATCTAGGTTTAAGCCGTCAATAAATTAACACAAAAGATATTTCTACCAAACAAAACTCAGAAAAATATCAATTTGCTACATATTTTATATACTATACATTTAGAATGTTACAGGCTGCTGATTTGGATACAAGCCCACACTGAATATGGGTCAAAAAGTTTGTCCACTCCGAACTCTTTGGTTACAAATCTTCATGTGTCCTATATTTGTCTTCCCTGAATTTCTAGATTTATTTCTACTAGTAAAAATAGTCTAATAGGCTCATATTTGAAAAATGTTTATTAAATGATTTGTTGCTTTAATTAAAGATGTCAGTTGCTTTGAACATTTGTTTCTTTTACACCTTATATCCTGATTGGCTCCATTGAGCACGATAACAATGTTGTCCAAATTTGTCCATTCCGAATCCAAACACTGAACCCTTATATTGTTGGAATACAATACCGGAGTTCATTATTTTATTGCCTGTATCAACATTTTCAAGACAGTGTGACCTTATAGTCATTAACTCAAGCATCAGCTGGTATTCTTCCTACCAAAAGAAGGAGACTTTATCTCCCATGTTTGGTCATTGTTAAAAAATGGTTAAATAAATGAAATTTTTCCATTATTAATGTAATGTTTTGCGAACGTATTTGTTTATAAATTGTAACATGTCCTCCAGTAAACTAAATAAATAATATTATTAAAATGTAATTAAAAAATTGAACAGGTTTTAACTTCTATTGACTGATTGTTTTGGACGTCCATCTTTCAAAGGCTATAACTTCCAAGAAAATAACGTTACATCCAAAATTTAAAAGTTTTTATAACCTTGACCATTTAGGAAAATTTCTACTAGCAAATTACAAACCTTTATTTTTGACCCCTTTGTGACTGATTACCCTGAGAGACTGAAGATGCCCTTGAAAACCTTCAAAATATCACTTCTGAAGGTAGGAATGTCTTGAAATCATCTAACTTTACCAATAATTTCATTTACTTAGTTTATAACAACCTGTTTGAGGTATTAAAAATAAAAATAAAGTTTTTGAACTAAATGTATGTCTCAGATGTAATTATTTTTGTTTTCCCATTTCATCTTTTCGTGCCATTCGAGTATAACTTTCAGCGGACTCACCAAGATGCCCCTGATCCGGCTTTGAATTTTGCTGTGAACAATCGGATGTGTGATCCAATGTTTATTTTTGAGATCACTTCTTATAACTCGATAATCTGCTGACAGATCTGTTAAAGCTATTAAAGGACGACATGTTGAAGTTGCTTTCAGTTTAAAAGTTAGTAAGTCGGAAAACTTGGTAACTCTGACTGTTACACAGCCCTGACGCTGGAGACTCCTTTCCTAAAAGTGTGCGTAAAGCTCTGTGGGTGGAACGTCCCAGGATAGTAGCGGCCCTCTCTGTGACATCCGGGTGTTCATCAGTTAGTAGGTAATGTTGTAAAGGTATGTAGATCATGTGACGCTGTGTGTCACATGATCTATTTGTTGTGAAAAAGAGACATGCGGAGAGAGGGATACAGGGTTGGGCCTCTGGTGAAACACCGCTTGGTGGTCTACGTGTTACGTGGGATAGCACACGGTAAACGTTTTAGAGAAGGCGTCTGTAAAAAAAAAAATCACCTTCGAGCCAGCGCTGTGTTATAAATGTTATGTTACTCCACGGAGGACGAAGCGGATGATTGACAGTGATAAACGGGTTGTTATTACTTGGGATTAAAGAAGGCATGTACGTGCGTGAGAGAGAGACCATGAGCCAGCTGGGAGGGGTAATGACATCGGCGTGTTCATGATGACATTGAACTTAATTCTTCCGTCGGTCATTAGAGCTCATTTACGCAGCCCTACTGTTAACTACTCAGTGCTGATTGATTGTGATGCTGCGGCCGTGAGGCTAAATGAAATCTACTAATTGCATACTGCTGTGCACAGCTCGTCGCAGAGGTCAGAGGTTAATTGAGTTATGATAAATTGAGTGAAGCCATTTATAGGCACCATCTGGATACAGTTGTGCGTGTGTTGGATTTATGTGCGAGGACTTGGGAGTGGAGTTCGTAATTAATTGAAGTGTGTGTGAGAGAGAGAGCGCTTGAGATGACACATCTGTGGTTATGTATGAGTGAGTATACATGAGTCTCTGTGTGTGTGTGTATGTATGTGTGTGAATGTGTGTGAATATGTGTGTGTATACATACATATATATGTATGTATGTATGTATGTGTGTGTATACATGTACATACATCTACATGGCATATGTGTATATATAGCTCCCTGTAGACACCAAAATCCCCATGTTGACCATATGCTAGTGATGCAAGTCGACCACATTTCTCCACATGCATTGACAGGACTGCGTTAACTCTGAGAGAAAAACAATATTTGTCCCTTTGTCTGCATGAGCTCACAGAAACCCATGATTGGCTAGAATCGCTTTCGAGTGGGAAGAGAGAGTTAGGCAGCCTGTCCCTCCCTCCTTCCCTGAGAGCCGGATGGCTATGTGCATCAGCTGGAGATCGGACACGCAAACTCCAGATGATAGAGTGAATGCTTTTCTGTTGAGCCTCTTAGGAGGTTTTTTTTTTGGTGGTGAGATCCTAGGACAGGTTTGAATGTTTTTGAAGGCCAACCTTAGTTACATTCGGACTACATTTGCAAAACTGTCTCTGTATTAATGTGTATATGTTGTTAAATGTTGTTCCATTACTCGTGAATGACCAAGTGTAATCATGGCACTGTTGATTTTCTCTTGGTAATACCCATAAATGTCCATAAAAGGTAATGTACCTAGGAAGGCTGAAAAGGACAAAAGGACAACTAAACGGTAATCGACTGTTGACTGACCACAGCGCTTGAGGAATATACAGCCATAGACACAGATGTAAACACACACTCACAAACTCTTCAAGTTAAGACACTATTAGATATTGGTCTTAATTTATGCATTAGCTTTGTATGCAAACTATTTTTATTATTATTTTTCCTTTGAGTTAATAATTTAAGATGAATGAGTTCAACTATGTTTTCCTTTCACTTAAAAAGGAGTTCAGTGTTTCTGTTTGCCATCAATCTTCTCCAACACTGGCCGCCAAATTTATTTATTTATTTATTTATTTTTAAGGCATCAAACGTGCTAAATGTGCCCTGCAATAATATTTATCCCCAAGCGAGCGTGAGTGGATGTGCTAAAACCATTAGGTATTATTCATCATAAACTGTGCTGCAAAACAAGGCCAGAAGTCATATGGAAGTACACTGGAATACCAGATAAAATAACAGATAATCAGCGTAATTAGCTGTCAGTGGTGCTGTGTGCATCTGCGTTTTCTCAGATAAAGTGACCATTTGGTGACACAGCGAGGGCTGTAAACTTTAACGATAACAGCAGTACATGCATATCAAATGAAATGGTTTCACTACAGCGTTGCTCATGCAGGCAAGTTTCTCCTGGTGTCCTTATGGTGTGCGTAGGACTGGAGATATGAGAGATGATGATGATGATGATGATACAGGACTTCAGGAACGTTTAATATTACACAGCCGTGGCACTGAAAGAGAAGGAGGATGTTTCCAGTACTGAAAATGTTCATAATAAAGATAATCTCCAGAGTACCGATACCTTTGTGTTTAGTGTGAGCAGGTCAGAGAAGAATGCCGTCCTGTTCCATGTCAGCCATGCACAAAAATGTTGAAATAATGTGTTGTTGAACAGTTCACCAAAGGTAAAGTGGATATTGCTGAATTATTCACAGATATCCTGCCACCAAGTCTGAGGTGAATAATTGTTTTAGTATATAACTACAAGGAAACCTATGGAAAGAAACTAAATAAGATTTTTGTGGTGCATATATATTGTTTTGATTCGAGCATTATCTCGATTTTGCAGGGTGGGTAATTAAGTAATTCCACAAGCTTGGCATACACGAGTATAATGAGTGGAATCATTTCATCAATTGACCACGCAGGGATATACCTAGTGTTCTGTGAAAAGAGGTTTGGGTTTTAATCAAAGTCTTAAAAGTTAAAACTTCTATCTTCTTACCATCAAATACTTAATCAAAGAGCCGAGGACTGGAAGCCTGTCCCTCAAAGAGCAGGCCAATAATTTCACATTTGATAGGAAAAAACCTGACTAATTCTTAAAAATAACTTTAGGAACTGCTGTGTTTAGCTAGTTTCAGCGTGAATTCCGATTTTCATTTTTTAATAGATTACAAAACCAAAAAGTTTGACTTGATTGATAAAATCGATTTTACAAGCAGCTCTAGTTCGTACCATCAAATACTTTTAGTCTAAATTGTGATGCTTTTTATAGAATTAACTTAAAATGAACGGAATAGCCTGCCATCTAGTGTTAACGGTTAGCATGGGTCGTGATCACTTGTTTTATTTCTGTAGTGAGGTAGCTATTAATGGTATACTCAGTGATATCCTATTAATACATTAGCCAATCAGAACTCATTTCCAGTGGCTCTGGATGGGATAATAAATGTTTTCTCGAGATAATATAGGTGAACCAATCAGATTGTGCAATTCCTGTGTTGCGTATATTCTAATTCCTTAAATGTAATACTGCGATATTAATGTATGACTTTAATGAAAGTGAGCCCCACAACTCCCCTAACCGTTGCTCTTTTAAATGTTGAGTCTTTCATGGAAATAAATACTTTGTTTGTTCACTTTTCCTGCTGCATTAATATTGACTGATGATAAAAGGTCATGTTGATATGCAGATATCGACATGCGCACTCTAGTCTAGTTATCATGAGCAGTTGAGCAATTAGACGTATAAAAGAAAAAGTTAAATCTGCACTAATCAAATATCAGTGATGACCGCAGCGCGGTTATTAACGAAGCTCGGAACGTCGGTGGACGATCGTTTAGCGGTTGCATTCTGTTTATAACCGGCAGCTTCGAGTGACTTTGGAGCGTTACATAAGTGTGTGGGGGTAAAAAAAGTTCTTGTAATTATCAGACATCTCTCTGTCACACACACAAGGATAAACAAAGTCATATTATATACCAGGTGTGTTGTGGATCCAGTGCTAAAAGATCAAGTCTCAGTATGGTGGCCATTGTGTCCATCTGTTTCACTGAAGGAAGTGTGGCTGTAGGGTTTAGCGATCATGAGGACCCACTTAAAGATTGTCCTTATACTTATTCAGCTGGGATTTGATCCACTGGGGGACGTGGAGTAGCTACAGTGTTTCCTGGAGCAGGGAGTTGGGCTCTTCACTGCTGCATTGTGAGCTATTAATAACAACTACAGCGCATGTTCAAAGACCAGGGATACTTCGTAAAAAACACAGTGCACGATGAGTAAAAGCAGGACTAAGAAGGATTCAATAACAAGTCATGCTGGGTTAAGTGTGTGTGTGTAGGAGGAAGGAAGTGGGTTTGTTTGTTGTGGCCCTGGTGCCATCACTTACATAAAAAGAGATGCATAGATTATTACACAAGCATCATTTCCTGCAGAGATAAAAAAAAAAAAAAACGTGTGGGGGTCAGAGGTTAAAGTTCATGTAAAGCAAACACATTTCTAAACACGTTATTCATGTAAGACGATAGCGCCTGAAAACCTGGGAAAACATCATGAACTGTTTAACGCTCTAATCCCAAAGTTAGTACTAAAATATTCCTCATCAGGATTGAATGTTCCGGTTGTGAAGGATTTTTTGAGGCGTCATGGCTCGATGATGCACTGGAGCCATACTCATAAAACATATTTTTACATCAGTAGAGCTGATCTAGAGCATCCAATAAAGAGACCCACACGTGTGCTAACCTTGAACTTAAGGTACAGCAGATACGGCGGAGTGCGCCTAAATTCTGAATAAACTGCGGATGTTAATTGTCCGACGATGACGACGTCAGTGCAAATGTTGATCATCCATGCACTTGATATAACAATATTTTCTATTATTTCCTTTCTGTCACCAAGTCTGACAATTAATCTATTCTTAGTGAGCATTGTAGCAGGATAGCAAAAGTGAACTTGCTTCATCAATAAAAAATAAAAGAAAGAAAAGAAGAAAAAGAAGCAAAAGAAAAGAAAAATGCTGCACATTTTTGTTTTTGTTTGGATGTGGCTTCAGTGTGTTCAGAGAACACGCCCCCTAATGGACATGCCTCAGTCCAAAATTCAGATTTGGCCGGGTGATTTATTAACATATATTTTTTGTGGCGTGATAAACATACAGTATTACTGTTTATGTGGACTTTGGAGGAGGGAGACTATGTCCTGGTATCTATTGTGAGATGCCCCGGCAGACGTCTTGGCGATACACTTGGCGCCTGGACTCCATGTCCATCCGTCATGATTTCTCGCTAGAGTTGGATGGAAAGCCTAAGCGGGCAAACATTTTGATTGTGTTTATTTTGCACCCTGGGATATCCCACCCGCAAAGCTTTACACTCGGCTTAATTCTAGTTACCAGATTGTTAGTTTATAAACAAAATATTGAAATTGTGTTGATCATCCTGCCTAATGTTTTTGAAGTTTTTTTTTTTTTTTCAAGCAATTTTAGTTTTTTTGCGAGTTTATGCGAATGTTTTATTTAGATGGGATTATATTTACATTTATGGCACTTGGCAGACACCCTTATTTAGTGTGACTTACTTTAAAAAAGAAATCTAATTTATACAACCGAGCATTTGAGGATTAATGGCTTTGCTTAAGGGCCCAACAGTGGCAGCTTGGTGCTACTGATCAGTAACCCAACGCCTTACCCACCGCCACAATCTGGGATTAAACCAAATCACTTCAGTCAGCATTCTCAAATAAATAAACATTCGCTCTGAAAACCTGCCCCAGTGTGGGTGAAATAGTAAATAACCCCCTGTTACAGTGGAAATCATTGCAGGAGTAAAAAACTTTGAGCACTCGTTAATCAGTATCTCTTTAAGATCAGTGTTTCTTACTATTGATAAATCAGGGCGAGTTTCTCCCCCAAGCTTCTCCTTATAATAAAATAAAATATAATAAAATCCTCCTAGTAAAATCTCTACACTCTGCAGCTGCACTTGGCAAAGCTTCCAGGCAGTTATTTTCAGTCACAACACCAGGCTTCTCTCCGCTTTAATCAGAAGAGACCCGTGTACCAGAAACGGATCAACAGGACGACCTTTCAAACAACGGCCAACAGAAAAACGTCCGGTTTCTCGTCAAGAGATCACAAGTTCAAATCCAGACAATTCCACAGCTCTCAGCAAATAGAGTCTAGAGAGGGAAAATGGGTGGGAGGGGCATCATTTCTGTCTGTTGTCAATCATGGTGACACGAAATAGTCTGTGAGGTCATGTATGAGGAAGAGGGTGGATATCGCTTTTCTGTGTGTTACGTTTAAGAAAGAACATTGTAATGAAAGCACTTTTAAATGCTTGAATCCATGTCCGGTTATGTTTAACAGTACCAAGTAACCATGGTAATCGTATCCTTTCAATTTAGAGTTATAGGAAAGATCGGCAAGATGAACAGGTACGTTTTCACGGATTTTGTTAGATGAATGTAATTAATGTTTGTACCCTCTATCATTTTTATTTTAAACACTTATTTTTGATTATTAGGATGACTTCAACTGCACAAGAATTCAACAAGTACATCTGCACACACACTGATGTGTAGTTTATATACAGTACTCGGTGCAAATGTTTTGGGATCCGCTAAAGAAATGCTGTAGAGCAAAGATACCTTCGAAAATAATCGGCAAGTCCACAGTCTGGTGTGACATTTCAAATGAGATCATGTTCTGGCTTCATATTTTCAATAATCTGTGTGTAATTCAGCATTTTATGGGTATGGCTGATGTTTTTAATGCATCTTTGCAATTTGCGCCAATTTATTATTTTTTTTTAACAAAAAAAAAAATAAAAAATCATCTGTGGGTAACTGAAATGGACCCATTTCTGGCCATTATGTGATTTCATATTTGAGCTTCTTACTGGAGAAAAATGTAATTTATCCAGCAAACAGTGTTTTAAAATGTTTGTTTTGGTCGTCGCAATATAACTTATTCTTCTTATCTTCAGATGGCTTTCCTTGAGCGCAGGTACATCACTTAACGCAACAGAGTCGGTTGTTACAGGAATTAAAAAAAAAACAATCTGTATGCTTTGATGCATTCAGATGGTCTTATATGTTTAGCAAATGATGGGGTTGGGTGTTAATATTTTAGTTCTGCCAATGTCCTTTTTTCCCAGATAATCAAACTGTGTGTATGTTGTAACATGTAACACAAGGTTGCATTAAAATGTGTGAATGTCCATAAAAAAAAAAACTTAGTCTCCGTAGTGTGCCTCTCTTGCTTAAACCACCTCCAATCACCCTGTCACATGTGATGTACATGGATGGTGAGACCACATGATCGTATAATTTATACAGTAGAAAACACACAGAGGAACCAGAGGTTTTCTTGTTGGGTCCAATTCTGGTCACTTTTAAGGTAGATTCAGTATAGGTAAATTATATATCATTTTTGAGGTAGGATCTGAAAAAGGTAAATATTTTTTGCATGGGCCTTGTTATAAGAAGAAAAAAGATAGGTCAAGTTCATGTACCCATGATTAAAGTTTCCAACTAATGAGTGAGACGGCAAAGATTTACACGCTAAAATACAACCCAATTCATCGAAAACACTTTACAAGTAACACTTTATAAATGACAACAAAATTCAGGGAATATGTTTTACAAAAATAACGTGTTTTATTTGCAAGGGGATAATCCAAAGTTATGCTTTGAAAAAATACTGTGCATGGTTGTCAACACTGATGCTGTTGGCTTCAAAAACCTCCCACGTATAAATAAAAATAGAAACCATAAAGTTAAAGATTGGGTATGTAGATCTAAAAAAAATAACAGATCTTAATAATGTACCATAAACATTGCTGGATGGTAATGTAGGTGTAATCCAGCGCTTAGATCCAGGCAACTTCTAGTAATTAATCTTAACTTGTTGAGAGAAAAACAGGAAGCAAATTTGAACCTTTCAACCCCTCACTGTTAGATCTAGTAAAAAAGCAAGCTTGAAATATGGTAAAGGACGCACCCCAGCTCCATTCACTGCTTCGGAAAACTTCCGGTATCAACAAACGGAACCCGACAGGACAGGGGGAGCTCAGGATTTATTTATTTTTTAATAATAAGATAATAACTTTTTATAAGCAGTCGGCTGAGATGGGCGCCAGCCTCCCCACGACCCTAATTAGGATTAAGCGGTTCAGAAAATGACATGACATGACTTTTTATAAGTAGCATTAAAACAGATAAATATACTATCTATTAAACAACTATTATACTATCTATTAAATAACTAAACGTATAGAACAGTTGTTTAAGATTTACTTCACTGTTTAGATGAAACGGCCTGGAGTTAACTTTTTGATTTGAGCTTATAGAAGTGAAAAAGAACAATGTGAACATTAAAAAATATTTAAAATGATGCATTTCTTCCCTTTGGAAGTCCAGTAGTAAATCCAAGTAATTGCTCCCTGTCGTGAATTCTGCACCTACAACACTTCACATACGTATCACAAATGAATTAAAGCAATTTTTTTCCAAAGCTCTTTGTCACAGCTTCAGGAATAGTGTAGCAAAGGAACAAAATAAAAAAACATGACTCAATTCACTATCGTTTTCATATTACTTAGTTGCAGCATTGAAGAATGTGTTTTCATGCATCTATCAGTTGTCCGCCATATGCGGATCGCGTCCTCTTGCTACAGCACGGAGTTACGACGCTAAAATGTAGTCTCCGTAGCACCACCACAGCCATGATCCTTTTACTCACATGACCACTGGATTTACTGAACACAGTCATTAAGTATTGTAATATCTATATTAATCTGGAAGTTTCTACAACTCATTAATCCCAAAAATAAATGAGATCTTTTGACATTTTTTTGAGTTTTGGGACTTTTGTGTAACACCTGATTGTGCCCCAGCCCCATCGCTGCTCTTAGAAATCGTGTGCCTAAAACATTTGCACTGCTCTGTAATTTCGAATACATTTTATGAAGAGTTTACAGCTTGTTACTTGTAATGGTTGGTTAAAGTCCTGACTCTAAAGTCCAGTTTTAAAATAATTTTCAGAAAGCAATGCTAAGCTATCTACGGCAGATCGACTTGAGTTTTCCTTGCGTCTGTTCACGTTATCCTTGATGAAGGGTAATGAATGAAATCTGTAGCTGATTGTTCGTTTAAAAAAGGACGCCACATTCATGATCACGTTGTACTCAGATTCTTCAACAGGGTGAATTGTTTGCCCTTAGCATGTTAATCTGTTCTACTGTGTACCTTTAACTCTATGTGTTAAAAGTGATACAGTCTTTGATGTCTGAATCATAAAGGTTACAGTCATGGGTCGGGGATAGGAATTGAATTGCTTTAAAAAATGTGCACTTTTATGCCAGTCTTGTTCACATGATTTCAGGAATCGTGTGCTCTGTTTGGCTAATCTACTCCTACGATATCAGGTCATATACTGTGACCTGAAATGGCACCGCAGAGAAATCAGAAAACGGAAATGGTTGTGACTCGTTCCGTTTGAGGCAGATTCTGTGAAAAGGAATAAAATAATTTTTATGTTAAATTTATTTTATTATAATTATTTTTTTCATTTTAGACAATTAGACAGTTTTGTTCCCTCACCACATGCAACCTTTTCACTTTGCTGCGACAAATATCCCTGCAGTCTTTGGTGTGTCCCAATGTCCAAAAGGAGCGCATCTTATGTGGTTTGACCCGCTGGCTACTGCTGCTAGCTAGTTCTGCAATTAAACTGGAAATGTCGCTAATGCTAATTTTCTCAGTCGAGACTTTTATGAAAAGCAACAAGATATGGAATCAAAGTATTTGACACCCCCCAACCCCCACCCCTTCAGATAATCAGATAGCTCCATGCTAACTGGCTCTCCTATAAAGTAAAATAAAAAATATTTGCATGAAGTAAGAAGAATGCCACATTTCTTACTATCTGGGGAATAGAATGAACCGTTGCTCTGCTCCCTCAGATATGACTAATAGCCTGCTTGGCTAGCCTCACATGCTATGATATCATAGGTCACAAAATAACTGTTAAATATGATAGCCATTCAAAACATCTTAATTATTTCATTAAATGTTCCTGTCTAATGTATCAAGTTCACCCCAAACCAACCAATACTGTGCTTGTGTACAGGTTTTGGGAAGACGCACCCACGCATATTTTCACTGTTGAAATGAACAGTGTTTCAGAGTCATTCTTGCTTGGTCACGCTTCGATAGAATGACACCAAACTTCATTTCATAGCCCTGAGCAACTCACCCCACACACACATCAACCCATCCGTCATGATCCGTACCCATCTTTTTTTTTTTTTTTGCCCTGCGGAGGAATCACGCTCACATTTTCTTGTGGAAATGCACATCTAGTTTTCCTCAGCGCTTTCTCTTAACGACCCATCACATAGGCTAACAAGCACTTGCAGATAACTGTGCTGGTAAAGCGAGATGTCAAAGTGTCTAGAGTCGTCATGGTGATGTGAGTGTTGTGTTTTTCTGTAGCCTACTAAATAGAGTTTTTGTTTGTCAGATTTCCTTTGAACAAAATCCTGGCCACACTCGTACATGGATTTTCACCAAACTTGGTGGAGACAGTACTCTACCTGCGTCCCAGATGTGATATGATTTCTGGGTGTCATGGTCAAAGGTAAAGTTCAGGACAAAGTCACAAAGTTTATTTAATACTCAAGTTTAATTAATATTCCTGAAATGCTACCGTTTCAGTATGCTGTGAAACCCTATAGGTCAATTTTGTGGCTGTGATTTTGAATTTAAATATGCGAAAAGCTTCACCGGTTACCGGTATCTGTGGGTGTGAAGGTAGGCCAATCAGAGTGAAGCTATTTGCATATTTAAATACATTTTAGAAATAGGTCATTTTTTTTTTTTTCGGAGCAGGGGATTCATTTCATGCAAAAACTGCACTGAGGATAAGAACTAAGAACTAACTTCTTCAGTAAAATTGACTCTGAAACTTTACAAAAAGTGTCTCAGGGAATAAATGTAAAGTGTATGGCATGCTCGCTTTCACAAGTAACATAAAAGTAGTGTGGGAACTGTAAGAAGAACTCCGAGCTGAGTTGTCAGTTTCATTAAAAACTCTAAAATGAGATTTCTGTTCATACATCAGTCATCAAGAGTATTAAACTCAACTTGGGCCCTGTCCTTGATCCAGTATTTACTCTCTTTCTCTCGCTCCCTCTTTCACCCGTCTCAATTTTATGACAGATTACTTGTTTGTACAGCCAAATAAACAGGAAGCCAAAAATCATTGCGCCATAATGTCACGTGCGATCAAAGCGTTGTATTTATTTTTAAGGAAAATTCACTATGAGACATTCCTCCCTTGAGAGCAAACACTGTTGCACCGATTGGTTGAAGCATCTGCTAGCTCAGGTGTGTAATAGATCATTGTGCACCGCTATCAGTGTGCACATCGTTTCTCTCTAATTCATTCCGCCGCAGGGAAAGTGGCTCCACCGCTGCAGGACGAGCGAGGACACAGGTTGTGGGCGAAAAGGATTTTCCAAGCGAAGCTGCAGGGAGTTCGGGGGAGTTTAATTAACAATCGAAAGCTGTTCTAAACCCCATATTTGCATTGCGGTATAATAAACACTGGCGGTAAGTGACAGTTTGAAGATGAGCTCAGATTAGTCGCTGAGCACTCGAGATCACCGGGTCGCTTGCATAACCGCAACACGCTGATGGAAACCCATTTTCGAATCTGCAGTTACTTGGTTCATCGTGTTCTCTTGTGGTGTGATGGAGAACAGTATCAAGAGGGCACTTAAAAATACCAACGTTAGTGCTACGTCTAATCGGGGAAACAGGCGGCATTTTGACAGCGTTAATATTCCTATTATCAAGAATTGAATGCCGCCTGTTTGTTCAGTGGGATTATTTCTGAAGCCGTGTTGCATGTGTCCTTATTCACTTCTGTAACTTTAGCGAGCGGTTTGTCCTGGATAGGGTCTCCGACTCGAAAGCCAGAAACCGTGGGAGGTGGGAAAAGAGAACGGAAGTGTGAGGGAAATATTTTCCTGTCGCCTGCTGAGCTGAATGTGAGGTTGAGCATTACATGAATGCGTCTCCGAAAGTTCATTACGCCGTACTCTGAATACCGTGGAACATCCAAGTTCTGTTCTGGTCCTGTTATCACTTAAAGGCTATAAACATTTAATTGCATCATTGGCCTCTGGTTTTCTCCCTCTCTGAATCCTCGGCATGATAGCATGAAGCCAAAAATTACAGTACAACCTTGTATCAGAAAACGTTACTGAATATCACTGGAGACTTTTTTCTCTTGACGGAAGTCTTGACCATATCGCCAAGCAGGATATTTTTCTATTTCTCTGGTCTTTTGATTTCTGGTTTGATTTACAGCTGTGAGAGTGTCACATCTGCTATTATGGAATATTATTCATTAGTGTACACAACAAGGGAATGGTGCAATCTGATTGGTTTGCAGTTTAGGGCATCGTGGACATTATACCGAGTGAATAATGCTTGAGCAGCAACAGCTTGTCACGGTCACTTACAGCAGACAGTATGATTTATACTAAAACTTTGAATGAGGATAAAATCACGCCGTTGTGATTTTGCTGACCTTTGCTCTTTTGTTTTTCCTCCTTGTTACCTGACAGTTTTATTCTTTACATTCTGGACAGTCGTAATGAGCATTTTACTGCATATTGTACTGTGTATAATTTGTATGTGACAAATAAATTTGAATTTGTGGAGCACTGATTACTTATGTTTCTGTGTAGTTTAAGACAGTACAGAGCTCTGCTCATGGTTAATATATGTAGAAATGAACAATAAAAATCTTGATCTAGTATAAACTAAAGCAATTATAGGAGGCTGACTCTTGGGCTTGGCAAGGGTGATTCTGCATGTGGTTGCGTGGGTTTCCTCCTGGTCCTCGGTTTCCTCCGACAGTCCAATTGCACATTAGGTTAATTTGCTGTTCCAACTTTCTTCCCAGTGTGGGTGTGAATGGTGTTTGGACCTCTGATGGATTGGCAAGCTGTTCAGGGTGCACCCTGCCTTCTCCCAGAGTCGGCTGAAATGGGCCCCATCCTCCCTTCAAAGCTTGTAGGGTTAAGCAGTTCAGCAAATGAATAAAAAAACAGTTACTCGCCACAGTGAAATAAGTTGGTGGATATTCTTGAATTAAATATTTAGCTGTAATAGCGGTTTTTTAACATAGTTAAATGTCCAATATTCTGACCAATCAGATTCGAGAACTGTGGTGTAAGAAGAGACAAATGAAACAGATGTCATCCATCCAAATTTTTTTTTTTGCGCTAATTTTTTTTTCCAGTGAAATATCCCCACCATCACTGGAATATTAGTGCACCCTTCTTGAATTGGTGCCATTTTTCAAACCGAACTTCTCATCACGTGGATGGTTAGAGACCATTAGCAGATGGAAGAAGCCTCTGTGGAAGATATTAAGAAGCGTGTTTGAAAGACAAAGGCGGTGAACTAATGTACGGAACATTATTACAACCAATTAGGCTTGTAATGGCGGTGTGCACGGGTTCATGAGGAACACTCTTAAAAGAAACATTAGCAGCATCAATCAGGGCTGAAGAAAAAAACGTAAAACCTTGCAATTTTCTTTTATTCTCGACACCCTCCTCCTCCTCCTCCTCATTTTTTTCCTAATTTGACATCTCGGCTCCTGTGTGTCATATTAAGACCCCAGAGTAATAACTTGACCTTTTTTTTATTAGATTACCAGTCACCACAGTGGTGCACTTTGTCACGTGTGACTGTGTAATGTAACCGATAGGATTAGAGATCATATCAGCGCTGCAGTAAACTTGAAATATTTGTCATGCTTTTCCAGTTGAGGTCACTGTAGTTGAGAAATGTTGCCATTTTCTCACAGGCTTTCCTTTTGGAAAGCGAAGGATCATTGAGCAGCTAATTAGGTCTTCAGTCAGGAAGTGCTTTTTTTTCCAGTGTAAAAAATACTCTGTCATTCTTTCTCCTTTATATATTGACCGGGACGTTTTGCTTTGGTGACAACAAAGTCTCGCGAGTTGTTTGTAGGACTCAGCTGATTGAATCAGTTGTCTCAAATCAAGCAGCGGTGACGTTCTGTCAGAAAATTTACATTTACAGCATTTAGCAGACACCCTTATACAGAGTGACTTACATTTAGCTTTTTTTAATACAACTAAGCAGTTAAGGGTTAAGGGCCTTGTTCAGTGGTATCTTGGTGGTACTGGGGCTTGAACCCGTGACATTCAGATCCGTAATCCTTAACCATTGAGCCACCACTGCCATTTATTAAGGTAATATGTATGGTATCACAAATCAATACAGATCCATGATAGAAAAGTAGGTAAATTCGTAAGACTTGTTTGTGGGTGTGTTGTACAGACTTCACATGTTTTGCGATCTAAAAATACTATGGTAGATCCTCGCAATGGGATTTTGAGCATTGAACACCCCCCCCCCCCCCCCCCCCTCACACACACACACACACACACACACACACACACACACACACACACCCCCCTCCTGTAGGTAATTTTCAACAACAGGTCAATTTCCAATAAATATATATATAGTGTAATGATAGGACAAACAAATTTCCTACCTAAAGAATGAACGATTTGAGTCCACCCAGCTTTCTAAACTACATCAGTCCCTTATGTCTTAGCCCCCGAAATTCCTACAACAAAAAAGTTTACAGGTTTTTAATGAAATGGGCTAAACTGAAAGAGTAAAATAGTATGCATGAAGATGAGAAATTATTATTTTTTTGCCCCACCTTTCAACATGCAGACATGGAGAACTTTCTCTCCTGTTGGTATAATAATCTTTTTACACAATTTCCTCCAGGATCAATAAAGTATCCTGATTCTGATTAAGGTAACTGTGTTGACAGAGACAGCAGTGAACTGCTAAACATGGTGGGGGTTGTGGGTTGATGTGAGGATGCAGGCAACAATTTTAGTTATTAAATTGGTAAATTAACACAGTTAAATTACTGTAAAGTTACCAAGAATATTATGATTAGGATACTGTCATTCCACTTGCAGTGCAGAAAACCTGCTGTTTAGAAGACTTTTTGAAGTGCATGCTATATTCGTAATGACACAAACTAGTAGCAGCTAGTATGAGATAATTGGCCTGGTGGTAATCTTTCTTGTAATCCAGATTAGATTTGTTATTGAAAATAATGGAAATTTTAGGCATACAGACATTTTTGATTGAATATATAATCAATCAAAGTAAATCACTCACAAGAAATCTTTTCCATGCGCGCTGTGCCCATTTTTATTTATTTATTTATTTTTAGTATTTCTTCTTGCTGCTAACTCATGACCTGAGCGCTCAGGAGGTTAAACTTTCTTGTCACCACCTGGAGCTTTTCTCAAAAAGTTCACCTTTTTACTCAGAATCAGAAGTTGCTCTGTGACCAAAAAAAACGCTGATGGCAGTTTCTTAAGAAAAGAAGAAAAATCAGCTACATTCCTTCCATCTGCAACTACTTATAAGATTACAGGTGAACGTGAGCTGGTGCTCGAGGATAAGGAAGCAAGCCATATACATGCAGCATCCGTAGTATGAACAAGCTTCTGTGTGTTACAGCTCATGAGTATTAACTCGGCGTACATTCATGTGTTTGCATCCTTGTTTTCTCACACGTGATGGACTCGGTTCAAGACAACAGTGTTAATGAGCTGATGAGTTCACAGCTTCCCTGCTGTTCAAGCCGAGGAAATGCTCCAATATGCAACGCAGTGGGACTAAAGGGCTGCTTTTAGAGGAGAACGTCTGGCGCATCATAATCAAAGCTTACTGCACCACCGCAAATATAAATAAAGAAATGAATAAAAAGGTTTTGCCGCCAGCTGTTGTGTATCAAGGATGATGGTGTCTGCTGTTCCTGATCAATACTCCTGAATTGGCAGTGCTTCTACCATCTGGCCAAAGTACAGCTGATGTTTTTCGTTCCAATCACGCAGCTTGATCGTAATTCACGTCACATGGAAATGTCAAGTGTGCTTCGTTGTATCTCAGTTTAATTACAGCATAGCACTATAGTCACATCAGACAGCACAAGTACCGAGCAAGAGAAAAGGCGAAATTAAAGATACAGAGACCAGGGAAAAATGAACCCCATATAATACAAACACAGAAACGTCATGAATATTTAATATTAGTGAATGGTCTGGGGTTTGCTTCGACTGAACCATGGTGTGCTACATGCCAGGTGTGGAAACTGTTCATGCTCATTGTGCACTGAGTACGTGATTGCTCAGCAGGAACCGGCACCAAGTAACCAAAGCAACAGGAATGCCTCAGTTATGCATAAAATCAGTTCAAATTCAAATTTATTTGTCACATACAAAATCATACACAGTACAGTATATAGTCAAATGCTTGTTACGACTGTCCCATATTTGAAGAAGAATAAAAAACTATGAATATCAAGAAGAAAAAAATAACTATTTGAAGGACACCAATAGTTAAAAGTCTAATATAAATATAAAGTTTAAATGTAGTGAGGATAAATAATACGGGATGTAAAGTGTCGGTGCAGTATGCACACAAAGATGTCCAGTGAGTGTGGTTGTGTGGGCAGAGTAGAGCAAGGTGTACAGAGAGTGCAGTTTGTGTGTGCAACAAACAGCTGGGTAAGCTCCTCCTCATTCGCTCAGTGTTTGCTTTCAAGTAACAAAAACGTTGTCCTGATGGGATGACACCGCTTGCTGTATATAGTGTCCAGGTTGGGAAGCTCGATACGGATCGCACCACCCTCTGCAGAGCTCGCCTGTCCTGTTTGGTGCTGTTCCCAAACCAGGCTGTGATATTTCCCATCAGGATACTCTCAGTGGTGCAGGTGTAGAAAGTCTTTAGCACACTTGAGGGCAGTTTAATGTCTTTCAGGCGTTTGAAATGATAAAGACGCTGTTTAAACAGGGTATTAACATGACAGGACCATGTCAGGTCACCTAGGTGCCGGAAACTGTCCACTCTCTCCAATGAGGCTCCGTTGATAGTCAGGGGCTGGTAATTCCTCTCCTGCTTTGTGCTGAAGTCCACTATCAGTGCATGAATGAAACTGGAGCATTGTAATACCGAAAAGGTTGGGGCGCTAACTAAAATGTGAACAAGAATAAATAAATATATAAACACAAAATATATATATATATATATATATACACACGTGAAACTCGAAAAAATTTGAGTATCATGCAATAGTTAATTTATTTCAGTGATTCAACTGAAAAGGTGAAACTAATATATTGTATAGACTCATTACATGCAAACTGATGTATTTCAAGCCTTTATTTGTTATAATTTTGATGATTATGGCTTACAGCTTATGAAAACCCCAAATCCAAAATCTACGAAAATTAGTGTGTGGTGAATATGCAGAATATATTTAATATAGAATATGCAGAACCTGCAAAGGGTTCCTGGGCCTTTAAACGGCCTCTTAGTCTGGTTCAGTAGAATTTACATTCACGGGGAAGACTGCTGTCCTGACAGTTGTGCAAAAAGCCATCATTGACTCCACAAGGAGATAAAGCCTCAAGAGATAATTGCAAAAAAAAGTTGGATGTTCTCAAAACACATTAATAAAAAGTTAAGTGGAAGGGAAACGTGTGGAAGAAAAAGGTGCACAAGCAGCAGAGATGAGCACAGCCTGGACAGGACTGTCAGGAAAAGGCCATTTAAAAGTGTGGGGGAGCTTCACAAGGAGTGAACTGAGGCTGGAGTTAGTGCATCAAGAATCACCACACACAGATGGATTCTGGACATTGGCTTCAAATGTCGTATTCCTCTTGACAAGCCGCACCTGAACATTAAACAATGTCAGGAGCGTCGTACCTGTGCTAAAGATAAAAAGAACTGGTCTGTTGCTCAATGGTCCAAAGTCTGTTCTGATAAGAGCAAATTTTGCCTCTCATTTGGAAATCGAGGTCCCAGAGTCTGGAGGAAGAATGGAGAAGCTCACAATCCAAGATGCTTGAAGTCCAGTGTGAAGTTTCCACAGTCTGTGTTGATTTGGGAACCATGTCATCTGCTGGTGTTGGTCTACTGTGCTTTATAAAGTCCGCCAAAACTACCAAAACCTGGTTCAGTGACCGTGGGATTACTGTGCTGGTCTGACCAGCAAACTTGCCTGTTCTGAACCCCATGGAGAATCTATGGGACATGGCCAAGAGAAAGATGAGAGACGTGAGACCCAACAATGCAGAAGAGCTGAAGGCTGAAGCCTCTTCCATAACACCTCAGCAGTGCCACAAGCTGATAGCATCCATGCCACTCCACATTGAGGCAGTAATTCATGCAAAAGGGGCCCAAACCAAGTTATACTTTTCAGAGGGCTGACATTTCTTTATATAAAAATGAGTTTTTTTTAAATTGATTTCATGTAATATTCTAATTTTCTGATATTTTGGATTTGGGGTTTTCGTATGCTGTAAGCCATAATCATCAAAATTATAGCAAATAAAGGCTTAAAGTGTATAATATATATTAGCTTTACCTTTTAAGTTGAAATACTGAAATAAATTAACTTTTGCACGATATCATGCTCCTGATCCTTCTGCTCTGTGAGTCCTGTGGTCTGTCCTGGTGTGCTGATGCTGGCTGGAGTTCTCATCTTGGGAGCCCCTCGCGCCTGCTGGTGAGGATCCATATGGGCCTTGATCTGCACACAGAGACTATGCAGCGACTTTTCACTGCTGGTGATATAAACTCTTTTGCGGCAATTATTTAGGACTTACACTTGTGTCATAACCAACCGGACTACATGTTGGACTGTAATGAAGTTTTTTTTATATGGTTTGTATTTTTATGGTTTCACCCAAATGAGGATGGGTTTCCCTTTTGAGTCTGATTCCTCTCAAGGTTTCTTTCTCGTGTCAACTGAGGGAGTTTTTCCTTGCCACTGTTGCCACCGGCTCGCTCATTAGGGTTGTGTAGGGAGTTGTAGAAGTATGTTTAAATACCTTTTTAAAATTACCTTTACTACGGAAAGCTGCTTTGCGACAATGTCAATTGTATAAAGTGCTACACAAATAAAACTGAACTGAATTATTCAAAATTTTCGAGTTTCACGTGTGTGTGTGTGTGTGTGTGTGTGTATATATGAATGGCTAAAAATTCACTCTATCGCTTTTTTTGAGGTACAAAACAGTCAAAATTTCAAGCATAATGTAATAGCTTATTTGATGTATTTATTTTATAATCTATTATGTGTAGTTTGTGTAATACAGTATAAATAAAAAGATAACTTCTGGACCACAAGAAGTTATTCCATTTGCACTGAGATCGGGTGAAAGGGAGGGCTACCTTAGTGTCATGTTCATAAGGCAACAGGCACTGCAATTCACCCCATCAGACGTTACATGAAAATCTTTCACTTTTTCCTCATACCATTTATCAGCCACATTATTAAACACGGTTCCACAGAATGCTACCTGTCAGACACCCATTGTATTATTCGAGGAAAAACTAAAATAATCAGAGTTGTCTTTAACGTAGTTTGCTGTGAAAATCTAGTATTTACACGACGTGGATGGAATGTCCATTTTTTTTCCCATTTCTTTACTGCTTCCTCGCTCATGTGATGGCTGTAAGAAATCATGGAAGAAATACTGAGTGGTGAAATTATCCTTATTATATTTTCAACATCCATGTAAATGAAAAATATATCAGTTATGATTAAATTTCACAAGAATTATTTAAGCCGGGCTACCGATAAGCAAATTTACAGTCTCATATAAAAAAATGTCGTTCTATAGAACGTCGTAACCCCTTAGCCAGGACGCTTAAAGCACAGGACAGACTTTACATGTTCAACAAGTTTAACAAGGACAAGTGCCGTTGCAAAATTTCAGAATGCCATCATGCATATGAGCTGAGCAGTGGGCCATACAAACTTTATATATTCAAGGTCACTGTGCCAAGGTCAAATGTCAGATTAGCCATCTCACGCACAGGTTTAGGTCATAGGGAGTGCCTAGGCAAAAGTTCACAAAGCTATCCTGCATGTGAGCCGGGCAATGGTGGAGACAAAGTAATTGTCACGCTGCCTACCAAGGTCAAAGGTCACATATGCAAATTAACTAGCCCACGCAAAGTTATTGTCATGTTGCCCGCAAGCCTATTGGTCGTCAAACCAATGACAATACCCCTCCAGGCATAACTGGCTGAGGGGTAAAAACAGTTCAGTAATTTGCAAATCTCATAACCCCATATTATGTTTGCAGTCAAACATATTTTAAGTGAGACATTTTACAATTTAATGAAAACTATTAGCTCATTTTGAATTTCATGTCAGCAACACATCTTGAGCAACAACATGCTGGAAACGAAAGTGGCACTTAAAAGAAACAGCTCTAAGAACATTTTGCAACTAATTTGACGGTCAGTAACATTATTGGATATAAAGAGAACATCTGGGCAGAGGTTCACCAATCTGAAAAAAATGGCGTCCACAAATTGTGGAACAATTTCAGAATAATGTTCCTCAAAGTAAAGGGGCAATGACTTTGAATCTCTCTTCATTGATGGTACACAACATCATGCAGAGATTCAGAAAATCGGGAGAAATCTGTGCACAAGGGACGAGACAGAAAATCAGTATCGGTTGCCTGCAATCGAGGGGTCCTCATGGGCCGTTGTATTTAAAACAGGCAATATTGTGTCATGGAAATCACTGCATGGGCTCAGGAACACTTCCGGAAGTCATTGTATGGGACCACTGAGCACTGATGATAAGCCGCATGATCCTGTTTTTTTAAATCTTATCCCTTTGTTGCAAATGAACCCCATCCCTAAACCGAGCGCTGAGTCAATCTGGGGTGCGCCTTGAGTGTTTAGATCAAGTCTGGAAGCCAACAACTTGAACCTGAGGCTGTAGCGGAGAAGAGACTCCAGTCAGTTGCCTTTTCCTAACTTCAGCCTTCCGTTTCCACTATAGTCTCCGGGTCAACCTTAAGGTTTGACGTGTCTGTTGTGTTGGCTTCTTGTGAGTCAAAAGAAGGTGCATCAGTGTTCCTAATAAAGTGTTAAATTCAAAAATGCTTCATAACTGTAATGTTTTTGTTCAGTCATTTGTCATTTGGCTCTGCTTTAAATGAACAGCCCGGCAGTGATGCGCGGTAAATGCATGGGGATGTGTTGCAGATGGAATGAATCTGAGAGGAAATTTAGACACTTGGCTGCACCTGGGAGTGTGCGCAGTGTTCAATATTTGTACCTTAATGACGGTTGAGATATATCAGGGGAAATGTGGGGTGCAGAATAAATGAGAGACGAGAGAAAAGTTGCAGTATTTATAATGAGCTCTGACGCATCGCACTCCAACTTTTTATATACAGTACAGATGGAGGGAGGAAAAGTAGTGGGAGAAAGAGCAACGAGCTGGAAATTAAAAATATGATCGTGTGGGAGTGATGCTCTGGCCATTCTGACACGTAGCCTATAACATAAAAATGCGACAATATGTAAACATTTGGGAGGTTGTTCTGTGTCACTGCTCTGTAGGACGTTTCCACTGTCTGGAGTGAACTGGAAGACACATTCTATCACAAAAAGGCTGCAGTCTGAAGAGTCAAACACTGCATTTATGGCTGCGTTTCAGTTTTTCTGGACGACAAGTGAAAACAACGTTCCTACAAACCAAGAAGACGTCAAATTACCCAGCAGAAAAGTATTCGCGCTGTCACCTGGAGATCACAGGTTTAAATCCCAGGTGATGGCAGAGCTGTCCGTAGTCAGGAGCCCAAGAGAGGTTCAGCCTCATTCTCTGGGTGGAAGGGGTGGCATAAGCTCTCCTATCTCGCAGATTCTACAGAAAATGGGTGGAAATTATCCAACCTTTATTGATTTTTTTGTTTTTTTTAACAATAAAATCTAAAAGCAGTCTAATGCCATTGGTTTATGATGTTATTCACATCATAATCATTCCAACGAAATTTCAGACCTGGCTTAATCACAATACAACCGTTAGGGGGTTTTGAAATTTCCCAACATAGCAGCGGGTTCCACGGTACCTACACACTCAGGTTCTGCAACGGCAGGCAGTGTTTCCTCATTTCATCGAAACTTTTATCAACAAAGCACGTCCACATTCAATAATTCTCACCTTGAAAGATGCATACCTGAATCAGAATCGAAATACTTTTGTGATCCCTGAGGAATTTGTGTAATTGTGTAATGTGGGTGGGGTTACACCACCGGTTAGGGACAAGAGCAAGCCCCCGTCCTTTCTGTTTCTGTCGGCCTGGACAGTGTGAAAGCTCGCGATGAATGCATAGTCATCGGAAATATCCTGGTGCAGCCGTGAAACTACACTCCCGATACTCCCTCTGACCCCGGGCTAGCGCCGTCAGCTCGTCCATTTTATTCGCTAGTGACCTCACGTTAGACAGGAGACACGGCTTTTACCTTTACCTCTCGGTAAGCCTCTGCTGTTTCGCCGCTTCCCTCTTTCTCCTTAGATTTCAGCCAGTAAGTCCGTGGGTCTGGCCGCTATTCCGGCCAGCTTCAGGGCGATCTGCTGATCCCTGGACTGAACGATGAGCGCGGTGTGTAGTTGCTGTACTGCAGTCTCAACTCTCCATGAAAGTAAAAGTTTTGCAGCACTAAAAAGAACAAAAACTCTCTCAACGGACATACTGAGAGGGCAGTTACTTATAAATAATAAGATAATAAGTACAAGAAGAAAAAAAGTTCAAGTAAGAAAGAGTTAAAAGTACCGGAAGGGCTGGAGCAACTGAAACCGGCTGCACGCCGGTTAACGTGTGTGCACTTATAACACTTTAGAAACCGCATACGTTACTTGACGCGATCGTTATATCAGTGGACAGAATGTTATTCACGAAATTTGGTAAAATACAAATCGAAATCCAATCACCTTGAGGCATTCAGTTTCCAAAAAACCTCCTTCGCGTATGTGTTGGCTGCTGGTGTCATGCTACTTCTTGCTTCAAAGAATGCAATTTCCTCTGCGAAGTTGGCGAACGTGACAGCTCTGCCGTGGACAGAATAACGTTTGCTTTGCTGAAGTCGGCTTCCTTGCCTGGTTAACTTTACTCTGGCATTAAACGATGAGAGCAGCCTTCCCAATGTCTTAATGAGTCCACGCGATTCAGAGCAAATGATAATAATAAAAGTAAGTCACTCTGGATAAGGGTAATTTGGAAAACTTTGGATAATTTGTCTGACAAATGCTGTAAATACAAATTTTAATTTTACATTTAATTTTACATTTTAACATCAGATGTGTCCTAAAAATGCAAAGCAATTGAAAGTAGCATTTCATGAATAATTTTTTCTGACATTGCAATTTTTAACAGTCTTGAAATAATTGCTAAACGCATGTATTTATTATAATTGCGGACACTGGTAAAATAGTTTACCGAACACGAAGATGGTGGAACCGGCAACACTAAGATTTAGCTTGAAGCCAGAATGCCTGGAGCTGATGCACTTTCTGTTACCTGGCAACAACGTGAGGAAGCTGGTCATAAATTTCATTACGAGTGGCATTAAAAAAGAATTGAAAAACAGCTAGCTTTAAGTTGTAGGGACCCTGTGATATTTACCCTCCCTGGGTGGTCGCTGTCGGGTGCGTGTGATGGAAAAGAGATGTTCGGTGGATGGGAATTAGCCATGAATATATTAGGGAGTAGTGCTGGGGGGGATTTCTTTGTACTGTCCTGTTTGTCTGTTGGGGACGTGTAGCGTCAGTATGCTAGACCAGAGCTCAATATTTAACCATACTGATAAACTTTGTTGGCAGTTTGGCAGTGTAACTCCATCAGCTTATGACCTTCACCAGAAGCATCAACAGTCTCTGCTGCTTTCTTCCCCACTTAAATTTTTTTCACAGTAGAGTGCAGTGAAGATTATACGCCACCACTTTTTTCTAAAAGGGGCTCCGAATAAAATTTATAGAGAAGTCATTTTTTTTTCTTTTTATTAGGAGCCCTTTTAGACAAAAGTGGTGGTGTATAATCTTCACTGCACTCTACTGTACACATTTAATGAAAGGTCATAAAGTATAACAGGATGAGATGAAACCAATATTCGAATAATTTTCCTCCAGTAAATTAGAACGTGGAGCAACCAGGAAAGTTGTGAGCGAGGACCTGAGGAAACGTGAGCCCTCCAGCGCGCCGTGGTAGGATTGATCTGAGGAAATCGATCTTTCGGATTTGTCACACCTAACTGACCCAAGACAGGGACTGTGTTCTCAGGTTAAGTGTCAGGAATTGTGAAATGCTGAGTTATTGGTTGTTTGGTGCTCTGTATATAGGAAATCAATATCGAGTATCTGACATGTTGGACACAATATGGTTGAACGTTTTGTTTTGTTCATGCTTTGCGAGTGGTAAAAAATCCCAAATAAGCTACGTTCAAGTTATTCGCTGTGATTGACAGGTGAGACCAAGGCTGTGGATGGCTGCGGATTCCCCAGACATTAAGGCGAAGACCGTTTTCTCTCGTCCTATGTTTTTGATGCTGCTGATTAGTACAACACCCAGGATTGCTATTTATTACGTGGATCTGGCCACCTTATGTGACCTTATGCGAGCGTGATGCTAGACAGAGTGTTGCTGTGTCATTTTCATTAAAGTTTATAATTTCTAATCGCACCTTCCCAAGAAATAATTTTTACAGAAATACTTGCAAAATATCTACAAATAAACACTTTGGTACAGAGTATATTACTGGAAAGTTTTGAAAGTCCATCTCATTTTAATCATAAATTACAGCAATATTAATGCAGGATTTTAACAGAGTTGACGTAACAGAGTTGACAAAGTTCTTGGGGACATAACTTCTTATGCTCGAAACTCCAAAATGTATTAATTTTCTGTCTTTGCACGTATACAGCTTAAAATGTCAACACATGAATGTACTTTTATATAAGAACAGATCTGGGCGATTCCAATTTAATTACTGGAGAACTGATGCTAAAGTAGTGACCACGGTATGGGGACACAGCACATTATTAGTTCAGCATGGGTGTGATAATACCGTGTGATTTACACAAAATGAAAAAACTGCAGTCTTTTAAAAAAATAATGTAGTATATAAAGAGTGGGACTTAAAATATGTATTGCTATGAGAATGACCCTGTTATGCTTTTTATACTCACTGATTTATTACAAAAGATAGTGCTTTGCTTTAGTGTAAATAGTTATTGTGTGGGCGGTATTTGTTAAAAGGAATACGTGGACGTTGTCATCATCCCGTGATTATCTGTGTCCATAAATCTGATGCTTGGGGGTCCAGGTATTGTGTCAGGGGTCCATGTATAGGGCCAGCTGTTTTCATTTAGGGTCAGTTGTCCATATATAGCGTCAGGGGTTTGTGTATAGGGTCGGCGTCCAGATATAACACCGGGGGTCCACATAAAGCATCTGGGGTCCGCGTATAGGTTTGGTGTTCACGTATAGCGCGGGGGGTCTGTATGATGCATATATTTAATATTAGTATGCTTGTAATGTGTGTACATGCTTTAATTACAGAGCAAAAAAAGCATCAACATTGAAGCCGTTTCAGCGCCCCTGGTTGATTCCCTCCCTCTTTGTGTTCCACATAAAACAACCCGCCTCTCTTGTTCACTCAGCAACATGAGGGTGCCGCTTTTATCTCCGAATGTTTTCATCTGCCAGCTCCGAGTCATATGGGCTTTTTGTAACCTAGTTATCTGAATTATCACTGACACACACACTCAATGTGACCTCGTATATCTCAAGTTTCAAGTCATACGGCTCTTTGCTCTTGCTGGAGGGTGTCAGGAGTGTCGGCCTTGTTTTCACAAGGCACGGAAATCTAAAGTTTTCACATTTTACTCCAAGGCTCCGATTCACAAAGAACCGTTGTTGATCTTGGAGTATAATCCTTTCTTCTATCCTGTTAACCTTTACTGAGGCAATATCTGAGATTTTTTTCCCTTAACATCACACCATGTGTCCATATGTGTGAAGATAAATGTTTTATGTAGCTCATTTTGTCCTTTGTGTGTGTGTGTGTGTGTGTGTGTGTGTGTGTGTGTGTGTGCGTGCGTGCGTGCGTGTGCGTGTGTACACTCTCTCAGCTCTCGCCTTCCTTTCCCTCAGTACCCAGACTTAAAATAAAACCCTGTGTAATTTATTATTAGCTAAACCTTGGAAGCTTACCGCCGGGTATGTCCTAAATGCTAGTTAAAGGAGTATTACTTCTCAAACCGAGCACTAGTTAAAAAGGGAAAAAAGGCTAAATTATGCAACAGCCCAGTACTCAGTGCTACTCATTTAGCACCATATTAGATTTTTTACTCTTTATTTTAATAGAGCTTAGTACCTGTGCTTAGTGACTGTCAACTGGGTTACCACAGTAACAAGCACCCGTGACTGGAAAAGCTCATTCACTCGTTAATTTACTTGAACGCATGAATCATTCTAAGACACTAATGTTCCCTCGTATGAACATAA
Organism: Neosilurus hyrtlii; assembly: GCA_028564935.1. Taxonomy (NCBI): domain Eukaryota; kingdom Metazoa; phylum Chordata; class Actinopteri; order Siluriformes; family Plotosidae; genus Neosilurus; species Neosilurus hyrtlii. Next base: position 1,709,161 of record JAOUQZ010000034.1, read on the forward strand.
TCAAACTTTTAACCATGATGGATGATAGGATTACTTGCATTAATGCAGCATTCATTGGTACCACAGATGAGATTGTTCTAGAAACAGGACTGAGGATGCTTTGCGGGCGGGGCTCGGTGTGGCATTGTGGTAAATGGATATCGGATATTGTACAACTAAGTGTAGCATGCGAAAGCGCTTCAGTTCAGCGAGCACTGCGCACCAAGACGTGCCGTCTACTAATTGGCCCTGTCTACTTCACTTCCACTACAGGGTCAGAAGGCTCCACGCACAGTCATTACATCAGTTGAGGAGGCCAAAAAAAACCAAAAACATTTAAGCACCAGAATTGTTTAGCACAGGCTAGCTAAGAAAATCAGTCTCAAGATCTTACGTACACACAGGGTTCGTCTATATGTTGATAAATGATTGTATTCCGATAGACCGTTCATATTGAAAAGAATTCCAACGTAACTGAAGCTTTTACTTTAAAAAGGTACCGTGATTTTACTCCCATGAGTACATCAAAGAGGAGTCTGTTTACGTAGCATGATGTGTAGAAATAGTCGGGTTCATAATAATAAAGTGGATGGTTTCTTTACTTGTAAAATTTCACATTTACGGCATTTGGGAGACTCCCTTATCCAGAGTGACCTACATTTATCATTTTTATACAACTGAGGGTTGACAGCCTTGGACAAGGGCCCAACACACACACAGCTTGGTGGTACCAAAGCTTGAACCCCCAACCTTCAGATCACTAACCCGGAGCGTTAACCACTGAGCCAGCACTGCTCTAAAGGCCTAAAGCCTTTAACTGAAATCCTGTCTCGGCAAAAACACTTATCCATAAATCCATAGCCAGATGTTTTGAAATGGATGAATGCGTAAGGTATAAGTAAGAGTTCACATTTACATATTTACAAAATATATATTCAAAGTCGTCTGTATAACTCAGTATTATTTGCGGCGTTCTGTATAAAAGCGTAAAATGTGAGGCATGAAAGACTTCCATTAAAGAAAAAAAACGCCAACTCTGTGACGGCTGATGAACTACATTAGCAGTCTGAGGGAAAATATATTCATTCTATTAATTAATTTATTTATCTTCCACACAATTTTTTTTTTCTCTTGAAGGCATACGGCGCGGAGGAGCGGCAGGTAGTGTTGGTGTGTCATTGCTGCAGGGTCTGTGTTTCAATCCTGAGCTCCGGTTTCTGTTTGTGGAGTTTCACTCACACGTCCTCACTGGGCCATGGATCATTTGTTAGCAGCCCGCAGCACTTTTTAAAAAATAAAATAAAATAAACGATTTATTTATTTAAAAACTTTTTTTTTTTTAAGCTCAAGCGTTTGGCGGCACGGCGGAGAGGGAAATTACTGCAGTTCAATGAGAGATAGGAAAATAAAACTATTTTGAGAAAAATGTTTTGGACAACCCTGTCACGGTTAGTGCGGTGTGTAACAGATGCATGTTTGAGCCCAGATTTTGGAGGTGAATGACCTCGTATGGATATATATACACACCATCCTTCTTTTTAACACTTAAGGGATTGTTTGAGAGGAGAGTGAAGCGCAGGAAGCTGGACAACTTCTTGAGTGACCCCTGTTCGACACTAATTAGCCGCTGCTGCTGCAAAGCAGTACCCTTGGTTGGGTACGGGGGCTGGACTGGTGTTCTCAAGGGAGTTTGATTGTCTACGATATAAACATTTATATATCGCGTTTAAAAGACAACAAATGTTGCGCAAAGTGTTGAATGATAATGATATGTAAATCGCAACACTCACGCAGTCTATCTCACTGGGTCGCGGGGAGGCTGGAGGCGGGGATTTAGACAAGGAAGATAGCTTTAGATTTTTGGAGATGATCCAGATCAGATTTTTGAAGCCGGAATCTTTTAAAGGGTTCATTAATATTTTTAAAGGGTTCTTTAGCATCGTGAACTCGGACGATTCTGGACATCTGGTTCATCTGGGGAGTCGCCGCGCTTGGTGGAGGTTTGCGCTCACCCAGTGCTCGTCTGTGAAAACAGAATGAGGTAAGTGGATTAAAAGTATGCACTCATGGTTATTAGTGCACATGGAGTGACAGACAGATCTCAAACTTTCTGGCCCTTCATTTGGCTTTCAGCTCTGACATTTCACATACCAACCAACTGCAGGTCATCCATATCTTGGAAGGCCTTTCTGCAGGATGGGAAAACGCATCAGCCTCCCGTCCTTTAGATATATTGTCCAGGCACAGAGCTTAGCTTTGGACACATTTACTGCACTTATCATGTGGGCCAGGAGGTCGGTCTTTACCCCGGAGCTCGTTGTGGAGAGTGCTCAGTTTCGCCATTAGGTCTGTCACACGTCATCCGAGAGTTCCTCATGCTCCTCGCTGAGAGGAAAGTCTTCTTTTTATCCCACGAACAAGTCAACTAATCTCTGCAGCACTTTACTGCTACTTGACCACCAGTAAATGGTTACGGCACAGTGTTGTGAAACCAGCATGCACACCGCATCTTTCTGAGGATGGAGTCCTGTTTTAGGATGATGACGAATCTTAGCACACAGCAAAAACTTTGAACTTGCCAGCAAATAATCCAGTCCTACTATTCAAGAAAGATGGAAGCAGCTTGATGAAGATTTTTGTTCCTCAGTGGAGAGAAATGGGGAGAAAACCCTTTATTGCGCATCAGGATTCCTTTGTGCGGCGATTCATGTGTGGCCACACTGGGTCTAAAATTAATTTCATATTAATTGTATTTGAGGTTATTTTGTCTTTTTTTTTAATGTTATCCTTGATTAAAAAAATCTGCAAGAGTTACGTTTAATTACACATGTACAGTGCAGTTGTGCAGCTGTTGAATAAAGTTTTTATTTACAAAGTTTTAAAGGTGTGACTTGACTTTCTTATACATGGTGCAAGGTTTTAAAATTAAGCAGAAAAAAACGTGATAATGAATCAGGATATTTATAAAATCGTAATACTTGGAGAATCGCAATACAGATCCAGTCGGCTCCCAGGTATCAGGTTATTGTGTTACGATATTGATATTGCTCCCAGGTAGTAAAGGGGTAAATTATTTTTTTTATTTAATTGATTCAGAAAAAAATGGCATTAATTAAAAATAAGTAAATTAATTTGTTTGATGGATGTTTTATGAAGCTCTACCATTTTTTATTACAAAATCTTTTTTTTTTTTTTTTGGGATAGCTGAGTGGTCTAATATCTCTCTCTCTCTTCCTCCTTTACACACACACACACACACACACACACACACAGCTTAAAAACGTACTTACAACAGATAAGCTGTACGCACTCTTCTAAATTGCATTTCCACTACTCACTCACACGCACTCTCTCTCTGTCTCTCTTTTTCTCTCTTTCTCTTTCTGTCTCTCTCTCTCTCTCTCTCTGTCTCTCTTTTTCTGTCTCTGTCTCTCTCTCTTTCTCTCTGTCTTTCTCTCTCTCTCTCTCTGTCTGTCTCTCTCTCTTTTTGTCTCTCTGTCTTTGTCTCTCTCTCTGTCTCATTTTCTCTTTCTCTCTCTGTCTCTCTTTTTCTGTCTCTGTCTCTCTCTCTGTCTCTGTCTGTCTGTCTGTCTGTCTCTCTCTCTCTCTCTCTCTCTCTCTCTGTCTCTGTCACCTCTGTAAAACAAAATGACACTGGAATCCTGAGATCCTTTTAAGGCCCCACCCACATTTCTTTTGCTAATGTGTTCATTACCATAATGTGTGTGATGTGAAAAGCCTTGAAGTGTGTGTGTATTTTAGCCTCTGTAAAAAAAAAATACTCTACTCTATTGATAACAGAGTTTTTTTTAATAGTCAAGGTACCGTAATTTCCTTTCAAAGTGTTTGTTTTTCCTGGTCTCACAAAGAGTGAGAATTTCATCACCTAGACATACACAGGTTATTTATTTATTTATTTATTTTAGGTCTCTATTTGTTCTCATATTCTCAAACATGCGCTTCATCCTTGCAGCAGCCCCTTACTGGCTCTGTAGGCGGTTGGATGTGATTGCATCAACACTGCGGCCGTCTGGGAGTTTCTCTCGCTCGCGCCCCCCCCCTCACACACTCTCTCACACATGCGCGCGCCAAGTGGACAGCTGGGATTAGAAACTCTCGCTCGGTGCTCAAGTACATATCTTGTCTATGGTGTGCCTGCTTGGAAGTGTAAGTGGGTGTCTTGACAAATTTTTTTTATTGATGTGTGAAGCTCGAGTAAAGCAGAATTCCCCAAACGGTGTGACCCGAATCTGCCACCCACATGCTGTCAGGCTCCCACTGCATGTTTGTCTGAGTGTTCAAAGTCCCGTGCTGAAATATGGTGGGAAAAATGAGTGGAATAAATCATGGGTAGTCCGGGAGGAGCGACAAGACAGTTGTCTAACTCCCAACAGGACAATGTTGGTCATATGATCGAAAGAGACAACCCTGAATGAACCAAGTGCAATAATGACTATTAATGTTGTCAGTTTGTTGTCATATGACACACTGCTATGTCATTACCATTATTATCCATATCACTGATGTACTGTACATCATTTGTCCATGCTAACTAAATTATCGAACTGGATAAGGGAATGTGCCAAAACGGCATAATTGTAAATGTGATGCGGATGTGAAGGTAGATTTTATTGTACATTGTGGGGCTAATGACCAGACGACAATCTGAAAGTACACTTCACCCTCGATTTCCCGGATTATTAGGGGGATAGGCTGTCCGGGAACCTCAAAAGTCCAGCAGTCGCTAATGTCCGAAGTCCCTACCCTTTTCTCATACATTTACCATAATCTTTTCAGCAATCGCCATTATTCAGCAGCGGTCCCGGACTTTTACACACTTATCCGACACTCAATACACAATATTGTGTTTCCTCAAACTTAAGAAGCAAATCAGCACATTCATTTTAAATGTGGGTTTCGGCTCGTCGTCACTGTCCTCACTTTCATTTCGTTCTCTCATCACTGATGCCATTTTCTGTTCATTGGACATTATTTCGTGCCTGCTTCATTTTCGTCCATCCGCTCGGACGGGAACGGGCCGGACAGGAGGGAAGTTGAAAAATCATGACCGACCCGGACTTCCATCATCGATTCCCGGACCTGTCCGACCATTTTTCCGGCAATACCAAATAATCTCCAGCGGGAAATAGGGGTACAGGAAATCAAGGTTGATGTGAATTTAACAATCAATAATGGAAATCAATTCACTGTGCTTTGTAAAAATATTAAAAGGTGCTACAGTTTCTTCCCACAATTACAAGTAACCTACAGTGTGAACACAGAGTGTGAGGACAGCCAAGCTCTATCAGGAAGTACGGACATTACACATGAGCGCAGGATGCCAGGAGTTGTGCGCACTCGAAGGTATCTCTCAGTAGCGAAATGAAATTATAAAGAAGCAGTCGCAAGGGAGAGAGAGAGCGGTTCAGTTCAGCGAGCACTCAGACCCTAAGTCGTCAAGGACTACACTACAGATGAATGGTATATCAGAACTAGAAAATGCAATTTCTGAAGAAATTGTGGTGTGAATGCTGAAAGCTGAAATGGCTTACGCTAAACTGGACAGCTGAAGTTGAATGAAACCTGAAATTAATGGAAAATGTGGAATATTTGAAGATTTGTTGAATGAAAGGCTTACGTG
>JAOUQZ010000034.1:1714880-1725804 GCA_028564935.1 Neosilurus hyrtlii
TTGGGCTCTTCTTAAGCAGGAAATGTACAGTGAAGGTAAACAGTGCACCTCTCTGAACAGGGTCTGGGAGTCTGTGGCTGCAGCTGCACAAAAAATGATTCTGACCAGATCAAGAAACCGACTGACTTCGTGAATGAAAGGTTTGTGACTGTTATCGAAAAGAAGGGGGTCGATATTGGTCACTGAGGGTTTTTTTATTTTTTTTAATTTCAGAAATGTTTATTTGAAAATTTTGAGTTTGTTTATTATTCTCACTTTTAATAGGTGAAAATAAACAAGTGAGATGGAAAATCTTTGTTTTTAATTAGGTTGCATAATAATTGTGCACACTAATAGTCACCTAATAATGGTGTACATATAGATATTCTCTTAAGAAGCCAAAACTTCACTTTTACTACCTAAATGTTCAGGTTTGAGGGTTTGTTTACATTTTGGATTGACCAAGAGCACAGTATAGTTGTACAATAACAATGAGTCCTAAAAAATACAACTTGCGTAATAATTGTGCACACGGTGTGTGTGTGTGTGTGTGTATGTGTGTGTGTGTATGTATATGTATATATATATATATGTATATATATATATATATATATATATTATACTACTAGGCCGGTGGCGTAGTCGTCACGGTGCTGGGCTCATGGTTGAGACGCTGTGGGTTCGAATTCCCGTTAGGCCCTCACCATGCTAAGACCCCTGGGCAAAGTCTTAACCACAAGTGTGCCTCTGTCCACCCAGAAGAATAAATGGGTAGCAAATGTGAACTCCTAGTCATTTTACGCTGCAGACACCCAGATAAGATACGGTCCGATGAGCCACAAGGCTCAGGTGCAACGGCCAAACAGCCTTTTTTAAAAAACCTTTATAGACTATACTATACCATACTGTATATGGGTGCATCTGTAAAATAATTGTTGTGTGTGTGCTCTCGCTTGTTGGGCTTCATTTCCACCTGCTCCGCTGCTGTTGCTGAGAATGTCGGCAAAGGCGATGGATGTTTTCCTTCCGTCATATCTGTGTATTTTTTCTGATCTCAACAGATGGCGCAAATCACTGAGCCAGAACATCATTAACTAGTCAAAAAAGACAGGAAGAACACACAGCCTCTTATTCTCAGCTGGTTAACCGAGTGGGTTTTCTAAATCTGTGTGAAGTTTAAGCTGATCTCCAGTGACCCGCTCTTTTGTTTATTCTTAAACAAATCCGGTGCGTGGGTGAAATAAATCAGCGTCCATAACAACGTTATCGCTTTGCGCTTCAGTGGCTCCTGTTCTGTCACATATCAATTTCAGTTCAGAGTTTGATTTATCGGCACAACCACGATTAACGTTTATATTACCAGCGCTTGGATACGGACTTCACATCAGAACAGATCGATTACGGAAACAGACATTTATTTTCTCTGTCTTTTGGGACGGACTGTTTTGTCTGTAAAGAGAGATAGCCGGGCTCGGGACTGAGATCGAAGTTTCTTGAGAGTGTGCAAGTTAAAATTTCACACGGCCGCATTTGAATTCCAAAATTCCATTCCAAAAATATTGCCCCCCCGTGCGCATGTTTGTGTCTATATTATGCGAATCCGTGTTCACAGCTATATAAAATGCTAACTAATAGCTATTAGCAGATTAGCAGTGTAGGTTTACTGGATTACAGACTCTCTTCAGAGACGTTAATGATCTCTGATAGTTCCTCCCTTCCTTTATTTTATTTCAGGTCTCTGCACATTTAATGGATGGTCAATCCTTATGCTAACTTCATGCTAGTAACTGATAGAGCTCCAGATTTGTCTCACGGATAAGACAGATCCTAATTCTCAGTGACTTCCTCATGCATCGTCAGTTCATTTGATGTATAAGAGCTTTTGATTTCGGCAGCAGCACTTGAGCAGTTTTAATTAAAATACAGTTATACTTAACATCACAGTGTGATATGTTCTCATGTGCTTTTGCATTTTTAACAATCATAAAGAATCACTGCTTTCGCAGTTAAACAGTTTCTGTGTTCTTGTGTGCTATTGCTCTTTTTTTTTTTGAAGATTTCTGTGTTATGCTTTCGCATTATTGAAGATTGTGGTTGTCATACGCTTTCACATTTTGGAGATCTTTGTTTATATGTGCTTTCACTTTTTGGAGGTCTGTGTTTTCATGTGCCTTCGCATTTTGGAGATTGTTCTCATGTGCTTTCGCATTTTGAAAGTCAGTGTTCTCATGTGCTTTCGCATTTTGGAAGTCTGTGTTCTGATGTGCTTTCTCATTTTGGAGATTGGCGTTCTCATGTACTTTTGCATTTTGGAGATCTGTGTTCTCATGTGCTTTCACAATTTGAAGATATTTGTTCTCATGTGCTTTCACATTTTAAAGATCGTCGTTCATACATGTATATACTTTCACATTTTGGAGGTCTGTGTTCTCATGTGCCTTCTCATTTTGGAGATTGGCGTTCTCATGTACTTTTGCATTTTGGAGATCTGTGTTCTGATGTGCTTTCTCATTTTGGAGATTGGCGTTCTCATGTACTTTTGCATTTTGGAGATCTGTGTTCTCATGTGCTTTCACAATTTGAAGATATTTGTTCTCATGTGCTTTCACATTTTAAAGATCATCGTTCATACATGTATATACTTTCACATTTTGGAGGTCTGTGTTCTCAAGTGCCTTCTCATTTTGGAGATCTTTATGTGCTTTCATATTTTAGAGATCCGCATTCTCATGTGCTTTCACGTTTTGGAGATCCGTGTTCTCAGGTTTTCTTTGCATATTTAAAGGCCTGCACTCTCATGTGCTTTCACGTTTTTTAAAGATCTGTGTTCTCATATTCTTTTGCATTTTTTAAAAAAGATCTCTGAATTCTCAAGCTCTTATATTTTATTGAAATCTCTGTTCTCATGTGCTTTCACTGTTTAATCTTTCATGTTCTTATGCACTTTTGCATTTTTAAAGATCTGTCTTCTGATATGCTTTCCTACTTCCAATTTGTATGCTCTTATGCTCACTTGTAATCTTATGTGCTCTCGCTCATGTTTGAAGTCACGCCTGTGCGTTTACATGTACTCTCAGAAGTTTGTTGCCATATTTATTATATGTATTATATAATATATGTATATATTGTAATGTGTGTGTGTATATATTTGTTCTTTTGCATAGTTCAGATGTATTCACTGTTATTGCATGATCCACATGAGCACTCACATGTTTGAAATTGTGTATACTCTCGCATGGCTGGTGTGAATAAACGTTGAATTATTAGAAAATTTGCAGGAGGTATAACTGTGGTTTGCTGATAAAAAGCCTCAATTTGACTTTCTGGTTATGTTGAGTGTGTGTGTTTGGCTGTTAATTGTTGTGTGAGCTGCTTTTTGGAGACACCCCAAGTGTGTTTGCCGCTGATAATAAAACTCACAATTTTTGCAATGCCAACACGGTGATGGAACGCCAATCATCTCTGCATGCTAGATTTCACTCCGGGTGGGTAAATCTGTTTTGTGAGCTTGTGTTTGTTTCAGAAAACCCTTCACACTGTGAACCATCGACATTTTTTGTTCTATAAGAGCTACAGACCTGGCTGAATGGAAACGCTTCTCTTGTTCTCATGCAGAAATAAAGGTTTAACGGTTTTAAGTCTGGTATCTGACTGCATACTTAAGTTAGTTGAAGCCCCGCCCCCTTCACACATCTCAGATAAGTATCAACTCAACCAGTGAAAAGATTCAACTCTCTTCTTGAAAAGGATTTTCCTTTGTGAAAAAAATGCTTCCTTGCTTTCCGTCTTTTCAAGTTAATTAATGTGTTTGAGGCACAATGCAGTTCATGAGCTCAGGGTGGTAAATGGTAAGTGTTTAGTAGTATTCATGCCAACCCCTAAAAAAATTACACACACATACACACACACAGAGAGAGAGAGAGTGAGAGCACTGTGTTAAGTAACCATTTAGAAATAAGAAGAAAGTGTTTTGTTGCTTTGCAGCCTGAAATAAAGAGACATCAAATATTTATTTTTGTATTTACTTAGTGCAGCTCATTTCAGCCAAGTAAAAAATTAAAAGGCAACCCTTAAGAAGAAAAAAAATTTCAAGAATCACTGAGATGGTAAAAGGGTCACCATCCGAATACTTCTAAACTCAATCAGGAGTAAATAATAACCTTCTGCTTTCCGTACCAAACTCATTGGTTTCTGCTTGTGATCAACTGTAATCATTCTGATTAGTTTAGCATAAAACAGCTATTCCAAGGACAATGCAGTGCTTGAAAGTGTAACTGAAAACAATCAACTATGGATGGCAAGGCAAAAAATCTCAAGGATTATGTTGTTGACAGGCTCAAGTCAGGAGATGGATACGAGGGCCTTTTTTCATATCCACTCTATATGCTGTTTCAATTTGTGTACCTGGGTAATAGTTTTTTCTGTCATGAGCACATACGTGTCACCAAACTGCGAAAAAGTGTCAGCACGCCGTGTGCTTTTAGCCCCCGGATGGAAATGGTTGGAATTGTGAGAGTAAAATGCTGCACACTTGTCACTCTCAAAGCTTGTGGTTTTGGCCAGGTACGGATGAGGCGGGGCTTTGAACCCTTGTGAAAAATGATGGCCAAAGATGCAAGAGACAAACAAGTAAGGAACATTTAAAAATAAGGTGTGAAGCTTCAGCGGTTAATGCTGTTAGATGGCATGTTTATTTCCAGTAAGTTAAAGCACACCGATTCCAGTTAGCATGTGACTCACTGTGCTCAAATTGAGACAACACTCCACTTATAATTTGCATATTATACAAGTAAATAAGTAAAAATATATGATTCATTTGCTTTATTAGTTGGAGATGCTACTAAATATGTTGCAGAAAATAGTGTTGAGAGGTGGATATAGTAATGCTGCGTGTCTGCACCCGCCATGTGATAACTGATCAACAGTTTGTTGTATGACGTTCATGTTTTAAACAAAAGTCCACCTCTGACATGAGTTTTAAGGGACCCTGATCTTAACCTAAATTTAATTTGAGGTCACTTCGAGTCTTCGAGACTGCTGTTCGAGTCTTGACCATTCGCCCCTCTTTGCCTGGGGATATGGATCGATTGGAGCTACTTGTCCTGAAAAAAGTTTTATTTTGGATGAAATGTTGTTTAACTCTTTTCACCAGAATAGTCAGTAAGGAAGTGTGCATATAGATTTTCAGCTGATCCCTTCATGTGCCTGACGGTTACTGTTTATACCTTTACTGTAAAATTTATGCACAAATCTTTTTACAGCATCCATCTTACTTTCTTCAGAATGTTATTTCTCACTCCCGGGCCTTGTATGTTGGGGATGGTGAGGAGATTTAAAGAAATGCAGATGTGAACACAGTGTGTGTCTGGAGCTCCACAGTGTGTCTTTACACTCCAACTGCTACAGAGCCATAAACCATAAACGTGTGGTTCTTCATCATGCTCTGTTTACACGCAGGCTTAAAACTTAAAAATAAGAACGAGAAGGAAGGACACTGCACAGAAGCCGTATTTAAGCCCCTGGGCTTTTGTTTTGGTTTTTTTTGCTTTAAAATTTATGGTACTGAATTGTTGATTGTCTCCGGTGAAGACAGGGGTTGTGTGACTACAAGGTAAGACAGGACTACTGATCTTATCTCTATCCCTGTCTCTCACACACTTCAGAGTGGTGTAATTGGTGTTGAGGTGAGGCCAGCGCACGTTTCCTTGTGCCAATTCTAGGTAGATAAGATTTAATCAGGTTCTGTCTCCTTCATTGAGCAGAAAACAATTCCAGCGTCATCTCAGACCCTCCGGTGAACACACTGTTTCTCATTACTCTAATTGTGATTCTGCAAGCACTCGAGTCCGGCGAGTGGGATCAAGTTAGCTCGGCTGTCCCTGTGCAGAGGAGAAGGCAGCCTGACATGATTAGACCTGGAAGTTGCTGTTTAATTTTTGGACTATCAGTACCTCTTCTTTGAATGCCGTTATTTTTAAAGCATGCATTTGATCAGACAGCATCATGACAAAAGAGTTTAACGACACCACAGAAAACTCCTTCATATAGTTTAGCGTTTGTGTTTTTGTAGACTTTTAAATCACAGATATACATTGATTATAGTTTTAGAGGATAAGAGGATTATTTTTTTTCTGGGAAAGGGTGTGTGGCCTTTGTGCTTCCCTGAAGTCACCCTGAAGTAGATGTGGCAAGCAGGTGTGGCCTCTGTGTGTGTCAGTCTCCGTGAAGGTGTTTCCTCTGTTTCATTAAAGGATCCGTGACCCTCTGTCCCTGTCGGTCCCTGTGAAAGAGGAAATTATCTCACTGTCACTCCAACAGTTGTCTGTTGTTTTCATTGACAATTGTGTGGTCACTGTTGGTGTAATTGAAGGAGGTATGGCCTCTGTGCTTCATTGAAGGAGGTGTGGCCTCTGTGCCTCATTGACGTAGATGTGACCTCTGTGCCTCATTGAAGAGAGGTACAGCCTCTGTTCCATATTAAAGGAGTTGTGGCCTCTGTGCCTCATTGAAGGAGTTGTAGCCTCTGTACCTTATTGATTGGAGGTACAGCCTCTGTACCTCATTGATTGGAGGTACAGTCTCTGTGCCTTATTGTAGGAGTTGTGGCCTTTGTGCCTCATTGAAGGGAGGTACAGCCTCTGTTCCATATTAAAGGAGTTTTTGCCTCTGTGCCTCATTGTTGGGAGGTACAGCCTCTGTGCTTTATTGAAGGAGTTGTGGCCTCTGTACATCATTGATTGGAGGTACAGCCTCTGTGCCTCATTGAAGGAGTTGTGGCCTTTGTGCCTCATTGAAGGGAGGTACAGCCTCTGTTCCATATTAAAGGAGTTTTTGCCTCTGTGCCTCATCGTTGGGAGGTACAGCCTCTGTGCCCCATTGAAGGAGTTGTGGCCTCTGTACCTTATTGAAGGGAGGTACAGCCTCTGTTCCATATTAAAGGAGTTGTGGCCTCTGTGCCTCATTAAAGGAGTTGTGGTGTGTGCCTCACTGATGGGAGGTACAGCCTCTGTGTCTTTTTGAAGGAATTGTGGTCTTTGTCTCTTATTGAAGGGAGATACAGCCTCTGTTCCGTATTGAAGGAGTTGTGGCCTCTGTGCCTCATTGAATAGAGGTACAGCCTCTGTTCCATATTAAAGGAGTTGTGGCCTCTGTGCCTCATTGAAGGGAGGTACAGCCTCTGTCCCTCATTGAAGGAGATGTGGCCACTGTGTCTCAGTCTTAGTGAACCAGGAGTGGTGTGTTTCCTCTTTGTCTCTGTGTTAGCGTAGGAGTCATGGCTTATGTTTGTATCAGAGATTGAGAGGTATAAGGCCTCTGTGTTTCAGTCTCAGTGAAAGGGGTGTGGCGTTTGTGCCTGTCTTGTGTTCTTGTCAACACCTTTTCTTTGAGTGAACACACTATGAAATCACGCAGGCTTCAAAACGTGTAAACTCTACCGTGTAAAATTATCAGCTGCTTTAATTATATCTTTTATATCTTCAGATGTGCTGCATGTAGTGACTGTCTCTCAAAAGGCACTCATCCTGGTCTCAAATCATCGCGTTCTTGATTTGTCCCTATTTTAAACAGCTGTTATTGTCAAAGTCAATATTTTGTAGCAACTGCATATTTATAAGGTTTTATTGTAGCAAGCCCATATGTTAAAGTGTTAGTGATACACATCTGTTACTACTGGCTCAAGGTAGCAACAGAAAAGGAGGGAGACGACATCAGCTGTCTTTTAATTATTTCGTTAACAGCACTGTTTTGGACTCAATTATCATGCTCAAGGAAATCACAAGAAAAAGTAAGCGTCGTAATGGCCGTCTGCCCCCTTCCTCCCATGAGCTCAGGCCACCTTTTGTGCCTTTCCAGTCACAGCCCGCACGCAGGTACGACTGGAGTCTGCCCATATAAGGAAAATCCTGTGATTAGGGAGAGAGGTTTCAGGGACAGGCAGAAATCAAGGCCTACTAGCCGTCACAACATCCTTCTGGTTTCAGTGATCGATGTAGCAGCATTTCAACAGTTCAACAGCATCTCCCGCTTGTAGTGGTAATGAGATGGGAGGCTTAGAAGTCACTTTATTGCGTCTCAGTGGGTTTTAAGCCCCTCAAAAAATACTAGTTAAAGAAAATGACATAGGCAAAGAAATGATTAGTATTCTATTGAAGTGTTAAGGGGGAAGCAAAATAGATTTTATTGTCGTTCTTTCAAGTAAACTGCGATATAGCATCACGGTAGTGATTAAGCAAATTCCTAAAGTTTTTTTTCTGTAAAATGCAAATATTGGCTTGTAAAGCATCCGTTTTGTTGTTTTGTTTTAAGTTATTTTGATGCGTTTTTCAAACTCTTTAGCTGTTGCAATGCTGTATCAAACTGAGCTATGCCCCTGAAACCAAGTTAACGAAAAATTTGCATTGTAAAACCGTACCACCTTCGGCACCTGTTGTAAACTTTGCTAATGTTTACATTTTCCACATAAAAACAGTAGTTTCATATTAGCTTCATTCCTTTCAGCTCAAACTTCAAGATAACAGTAAGGTGGGTAATAACATTTTCTGTTAACAGTATTTTTTTCACTTTCTGAATGTAAGACTGATGTACAAGGCCACTGACGCTTTATAATTCAGCTCTGATTCATTCCCTCTGTATTAAACAGCAGGATAAGAGGTGTAATAAAGGAGTAGACAAAAAAAAAATCAGCCATTTTGAAAAATTATGAGGTAGATTAATCTGAAAGTTATTCACCGAAGGGTCTCATCAAATCATTCAGTGCTCCATTAGACACCTAAGGCTTTAATAACTCTGAGCTGTGAATATGATCGTGTCAAGGTTTGTCATTTCTAATATAAAAAAAAAATGGTTGGAAGTAAACCATCCGAGTAATCCATTACTGTCTGCGTGATGGTTAAAATGGTGTCTCCCACCTCATTTGAAGAATTTGAATAAATGAATATGACCTTTAGCAGTGGCACGTTATCGGTGATTTGCACCCCAGAATACAGAAGCAGAATGATTATAGTAATAAATTCAACACATTGTGATTTTATACTCGTTCAGGAACCAGGTGAATGAATGAGTCAATTCCTTACAGAATACGTGCTGGTTGTATATTAGGATTAGTGTTGTATTCCTACAATAAAATTTGGATTATTCTGTTCAGGAGCATTGTTCATACTGAAACACCAACACTGAGTCATGTTTGTTTTCTTACATGCTTGAATTAGCTTGCTAATTTTATACTTGTTTTTTGTTCGATTTCAAATGAAATGGAAGTTGCAAAGAGCTGCGAGAGTATTCTTACATGCTGCGCCATCAACCTTGAAGTGTCTTGCCATGGTGCCGACATTGAGTTGCATGAATTAACCGTTGATAAAACCTTGCTGAAATAGATGACGTGTACAGTATAGGTTATTCAGCTGACGAGTTATTCACAAAATTGCCTTGAGTTACCTAATGGCTTTCTGATTAATTGTGTGCACATGCGTCATTTTCCTGCTAAAGTACTTTGAGTTTAATTACCAATTCAACTACTGATGTTTCCATTAAATGTTTATCTGAAGTTGTTTACTCTGCAGTGTGTCTGTCTTCACTTTTTTTTTAAGGGGAGAATTTCCCCCAGATTTCTCTGAGGTTTAGTCGTGGTCAATCCCAAGCCATTAGATTTTTTACTCTCTTACTACAACCATCAACTCAGGAGGGTGAAGGTCATCATGTGTTTCCACGAAGGCATGTAATGCCAGCCAACTACATGGTATGAAACCTGCATATCACACTTAGAGGAATGTGCTGAAATCTGTCCACCTTCATCTTCATGTCACCTGAGCACACAGATGCTCACATTTGTCTAGTAAATGACAGGAAATAGAGCACATGCCATCATTGCTGCCGTCCCTGAGATCTCTGCCAGTTAGCTCTCTTGCGTTCCTGGCTGTGGATGGCTGTGACGTTACCCCGGATTCAAACCTTCGAAAGCTTTTCTGTTGAGCAACTCAATAACCCAGTTGGCTCTCATGACTTTTTAAAATTTTATTCTATTGTCCATTCATGACCAAGAGTCTATTATTTTCTTTTTGGATTATTTTTAGCTAATAATTTAACTTGTCTGGAAAATCATTGCACTGTAGTGTGAGATGAATATATTACATCAACGTTTATATTCTGGACCAACTTTTGATAGCTAAATAGAAACATTGGCAGGAAAGAGCAGTATGTTTCACTGTAAAGGATTAAAAATCCATCCTTCCGGCTTGCCTTTCATAAATTACCAGGTTGTGGCTTTCGGATTCTAAATTACATTGAGATTGAGTGCTGAGTTAACAGCAGTGTGTCCGGAAATGGATCTGTGCAGGGCACACATTGCCAACAGCAGCACAGAGATGTACGAGATGAAATAAACAAGAAGAATCTCGGTGTTCAGGCTTCTGTTTTCTCAACAACTAATCTATACTGTACCGGCTCTTGAGGTAAAAAGAAAATTTTTTTTTTTTTGGACCAGAGAATGAAAGCTTAAATGAACACCATCAACCATTGTGTCACCAGGAAGCTGGAATTTAATTTACTGAAAGGCATCGAAGGCCAAAGAAAACCCTTCTTGTTCTGAAATTTTAAGATATCCTGAAAATGTCAAATTTACTTTCCAAAGCCACACCTCTGGTAGAGATTTTATGTTGATTTTCATGATAATCAACATAAAACTTTTTTTTTGTATAATTCTGCTAACAATGACAAACCGAGGGTAAAACATGACAACCTTATTCGAGGTAATCAGAAAAGAAACAAACAATTTTTCACAGAACTCTGAGGGTGATATTGTATATCTGCAAAAATCTATCCATCCATCTGTCCATCCATCCATTTATTCATTTTCTGAACCGCTTAATCCCAATTAGGGTCATGGGAAGGCTGGCGCCCATCTCAGCCGACTCTGGGTGAGGGCGGGGTACACCCTGGACAGCTCGCC
>JAOUQZ010000034.1:1742166-1754517 GCA_028564935.1 Neosilurus hyrtlii
GTGTGTGTGTGTGTGTGTGTGTGTGTGTGTGTGTGTGTGTGTGTGTGTGTGTGTGTGTGTGTGTGTGTGTGAGGTGCTGTATAGATCCAGAAACACTGTGAAAAAGAGACAAAGGAAGACAAGGCCAGTGTTGACAGAGGATATTCTTTTGTAAAGAGGAAAGGATGAGGTTCATTGAGCCGACCCGGGCTCGTGTTCCGTCGAGTAATTGTGAAGATAAAGCATATCCTCACCATTCTCATGCCTGTGTCACCACCGTTGTTTTAGATCCTTCTAGAAGAAAACAGCATTATTATCAGAGCCACTGATACCGAAGCTTAATCCGTCTGACTCACAGATACAGCTGGCGAACGTGTCACAATCCAGCACAGGATATTAAAGAGGGAAGAAATTACAGGTTCAGCTCATGTGTCATAATCTAATATTCTCAGAAAACTTATCACAAGGCTGAATTAAGCATTTAAAGCATTTTTTTTTTTACTCCCTCCTCCCCCCAGATTTCTGTGTTATATAAACATGACTGTCCAGAGCAGCGCCTTTCCCAGAGATGACATCCCCTTCCAGCCTAAACCTCCGGCAGTAAGTACACTATCTTTTCCTGACTTCCTGTAAAATCATTCACTCGGTTTTGCCCTCACTTTTAAATGCAGTCGATCAGCCAGGATGTTTTATTTGATGCCCGGGATTTGTTCCCGAAGTGAAAATACAAATATGCCAATTATACCAGATGAACACGTACACAAATAGAGAATCATATGAAATATACGCTCATCAGCTACTTTAATAGATTTTTTTTTATACTAATCGACAATGTTCACATGGCTGGACGCCACCATCGGTCACGTCCTGTTTACACCAGTTCCGCAGTGACGCATGGAACGGTTCTGCTCTTCAATCCGAGACATCTGATATCCATCATAACATCAGTCAGTGGAAAAGACACAACATGTATGACACGGGGTTGGAAGGTCCACTTTCTATGATCTGTTACTTCCTTCCTGACTTTATTTACACGCATTGATTGTAAGTTGTTAAGTGTCAAGTTGACTGCACTTTTGGGCTTTTTACACCCGACCCTACTGGCTCATCAGGCTGGAGCTTATCCCCGGTTTCTGGAGCGTGATGCGACTACACCCGTGGCCAAAAGTATTGAGAATGACACAAGTATGCATTTCCACGAAGTCTGCTGCCCCAGTTTTTAGAATGGCAATTTGCTTATACTCCAGAATGTTATGAAGAGTGAGGGATTGGACTGCCAGGGCTTGGACGAATCCCCTTTCCGATTGTTTGGGGCATCCAGAAAAAAGCATGTCCAGAAGAAAAGGTGAGCGGTACCATCAATCCTGTATCATGCCAACATAATCCTGAGACCATTCATGTATGGGGTTGCTTCTCAGCCAAGGGAGCGGGCTCACTCACAATTTTGTCAAAGAACACAGGCATGAATAAACAATCACCAAAACATCCTCCAAGAGCAACTTCTCCCAACCACCCAGAACAGATTGGTGATGGACAATGCCACTTTCAAGCATGATGGAGCATCTTGCTATAAGGCAAAAGTGATAACTAAGTGGCTCGGGGAACAAAACATCAAAACTTTGGGTCCATGGTCAGGAAACTCCCCAGACCTCAATCCCATTGAGAAACTGTGGTCAATCCTCAAGAGGTGGAAGGACAAAAAAAAAATAACCCACAAATTCTGACTAACTTCAAGCATTGATTATGCAAGAGTGTGCTGCCATCAGTCAGGATGTGGCCCAGAAGTTGCTTACCAGCATACCAGGGTGAATTGCAGAAGTCTTGAAAAAGAAGGGTCAACACTGCAAATATTGACTCTTTGCATAAACTTAATGTAATTAACAATGAAAGCCTTTGACACTTGTCTAACAACTATACCTCAGTGTACCATGGTGACATCTGACAAAAAGATTTAAAAACACTGAAGCAGCCAACTTTTTGAAAACCAATACTTGTGTCATTCACAAAACTTTTTGGCGTTCAGCTGTTTCTGGATGGGTCACTAGTCCATCGCAGGTTACCTTCCAAGTATTTTTACCGGTACCCATTTATACTACTGGATGGACAGAGGCATTAGTTGAGACCTTGCACAGAATTCTTAGCACATTGGGGCTCTAACAGGGATTTGAACACATGATCTCTCGATCATGAGCCCAGCACCCTAACCACTACACCACCAGCCACTCAAGGTAACTGCACAATAGGATCTAAATGCATGTGGCGACTTGTAGAAACGTTGTCGCTTTAATCTGAGTTGAGACAAACATTTGGACTCGTATGTATGTTAAGAGAACCCCTGGAGAACCACTTTAATCGTACTGGGGTTGCCTAGGCTGAAGCCTAGTATGGGTGAAGGTCGTGTATGCAGTGCACTCTGAACAGCTCACCAGTTTATCTCATGGACAACACAAGTATTCACACTCACCCATAGGGGCAGTTTGCTACAGCCACTTTGCCTAATGTGAATGTCGTTGGAGTGTGGGAGGAAACTGGAGTACCCAGATGAAACTCACACAAGCGCAGGAAGAACTCCACGCAAAAACACCCTTGCCGAGGCCAGGGCTTGGACCCAGGACCTTATTGCTGTGAGACAGACATGCTAACCATTGTGCCACCATGCCACCCGAGGTCAGAACATGTCTTGGATACATCTCTGTTAATTAAAGCTGCTGGACAGTCCCAAGTCTGACTCAGCAACACAGATGTGTCTTAAACACTGCAGCTGTCCAGAAGGGATGTTATTTTTAAATCCCACTGGATGTAAACTGTCTACGGTTTGGAGGTTCTTGTGTGGTCCTCCTAAATGCTTTGACAGAACAGAACTAAAAGAGAATCTTGTGTGTGTGAGAGATTGGACAGGTTTTTGAGGTGCTCACAGAGGTGCTCAAGTTTAACGTGACTATGCATGCATCTGACGGTTACGTGGATCTGACCGGACTGGACTAACTTGATTTCAGAAATGAATTCAACTGTGGGGAAGCGTAGACAGAATTTGTCTGGTGTATTTTTATTCCTATTTCGGAATCAGACTGGAATGGAGCTGCATGGATGAGAGATGAGATGATGAGACAGAGTTAGTTTAGCTTTGCTTGCTTTTCGTGGTTGTCAATATTGCCCTGTCGCCATTATTATTTAATCTTTTTAAGGATAATGCATGGTTAAATCAATGAACTTCATTAAACCTACTACCAGATCAATTTTAGGTCACCTGGTAAACTAAGTTCTTTTTATCTAATCAAAACGCCTCTCCATGTCCACAGGCAGGATGTATAAGCCGTGTAATACATTTTCAGGGAGAATTAGATTTATGGGGACATTTTAAAAATAAACTATAGGCATTCACATATACAGCATATACAACACATATACAGCATTCATAACATTACATCCATTTACAGTGGAAGTGAAAGACATTATCTCATTACATTGGTACAGGTTAAGGAGCGAGGTGTATTACCTCTTGAAATTGTTGTCTTGGAAAAAGGGAAAAAATGGGCAAGTGTAAGCATCTGAAAAACTACGGTCTATTCATCTCCGAAACAACAGATCTTGGGCGGTGGATAGTACCTACTCAGAGTGTTCCAAGGAAGGACCAGTGATCTGGTAATGAGGTCATGGGTGCACAGTTCTCACACATGAGGGAAGTTTATGTTAAACCTGCTGTGTAGTCGTGATTATACAAATTGATATCAGTTACTCAGTTAGTTGCTTGATGTTCTCCCTGCTGAATCTTTTTAAACTTTATTGCTTTTTCAGCCATTAGTTGCCCCCACATGCCAACTTTTTTGGGACCTGTAGCAGGCATCAAATTTGAAATGAGCTGATTTTGTGCATTAAACTGTAACATTTCTCAGTTTAAACATGTATGTTATCCATGTTCTTTTGAGAATAAAATATTGCCTAATGTGATTTGAAGGTCTTTAAATACTTTTTATTTTATTCATATTTTAAAAACATCCCATGTTTGACGGAATTCGGGTTGTATTTTACCTTTAATAAATTAGTAAGCAGGTTTCTTCGTTTGAAAAAACTGATGGGAAATTCTGAAGGGTTCACAAACTTTTAACCACTGTACCAAGTTCCAAGCCAAGAACATGGCTGATGGAAGTCATTGTGAATAACTTGTAAGTAATTGTAGCTGTGATCAGGCATCAATACATTTACTGTATCCCCCGCAAAGCAAGGGGGATACAGGGGCCGTTCGCATCCGCCGCATCTGTCACCACCACAGACAAGTGCTAAACATTCTGGTGGTGGCAGGTTCTCATGGATTTTTTTATTCATGTTGAATGGTCTCTGGGATGAACCCTACTTGCCTATCAGGGTCACAAAGGTCAAAAATCCTCCTTAACACTCTAGAGGGTGCCATTTTTGTCAGATCGGTTTTCTAATTCATACCTGTTGTACTTAGTGTCAAGGTCTTCAAACCTATTGACACTGGGTCACCTCGACCTCAATTCAAGGTCACGGGTTGCCTAAAATATGCAGGTGGCCATGTAAAGAGTCAGATATGTCAAATTACAACTTCTTGTTAACGCTCTAGCAATGCCGGGTCTTTGTGTTTAGGTAGTATGGTCTCTACAGCACGCCCAACCAGCCTATCGAAACTGGGTCACCTTGACGTATTTTTCAAGGTCACAGAGGTCATGTAATCAAAAATGCCCATTAACACTCTTGAGGGTACAGTTGACCAGACGTCTAGAGACGAGAAGCCATTTCTAGATATTTACTTTATTAACTCTAATAATGATCTCAGGGCTAAACACTGTGCAGAGGTGCACCATATCAACTCTTTATGCTTAGATTGATTCATCTCAGTTCTTCATGTGCAGTAATTAAAGATATTAGTGACACGTTTAAGCTATTCAAGGAGAAAACATTGTTTTTGATGGGGATTGTTGAATTAGTGTTATAGGTAGGTTGTCATAGTGACCCTCACGGAGTCCAAATCAAACTAAAGTACACACACACACACACACACACACTTAATGCAGCCAGCTTCGTTTCATGTCAGACAGTTAAAAGAATGTTATATTTGGTTTGTCCTCTTGGTTTAGTGCTTTTTGTCCATTTCTCCAACACAGGGATGGTAAGTTTAAAGTGCACTGGTTGCTCTTGTAAAAACTCCATATTCATTCCAGAGGATCTGTAGGGGATAAACAATATCCTGGATTAATGAATTATTTACTAATAAATGCTGTATTCAGAGCAAGGGCTACACAAGAATTTCCATGATGTCATTCAGCATGGCGTTACTCAGGATGCTGCCTGGTTCTATAACACTGTATGTAAGGAAGAAAACACTTGGGGGTGTGCTGTTCCAGGAAACTAATCAACAGCCGGGTTGTTGGATGAAGTAGAGTTACCGCTGAACTCTTAATTCTTCTTCAGTAACAGCTTGCCATTAAGTGTTTTACTCCTTTTATACTACAGCAGTGGTTACTAAGTTCTGTTTTCCTCCAGCAGTTTTCTATTTTTTTATTTTTTTTGTGGTAAATTTGTCATGAAGGTGGAAAACCGTCCTGCTGATACTGGAGACTCCTTCCAGTAATGTTGCGTTAATCTTCTAGCGGACGGCACAGTGGCATAGTGGTTAGCATGTCTGTTTCACATTAAAATAAATCAAGATATAATTTAATTTCACCCACAGTATGTTGTTCTTCCTCAGAGCTACCAGGCGTTAAAGTCATTCATGCAAGATCATGTATTAAAAAAATATTTTTTTTAGCTTTATTAATTTTAGTATATCCACCTCACTACAAGAAGGTCCTAGGTTCGAGTCCCGAGCACTGGGTGTTTCTGTGTGGAGTTTGCATGTGCTCCCTTTTCTTGCATGGGTTTCCTCTGGGTACTCCAGTTTCCTTCCACAGACATGCACCTTAGGCCAATTGGCTGTTCCAAACTGCCCCTAGGTGTGGATGTGAGTGTGAATAGTTGTGTGTGTGAGTGTGTGTTGCCCTGCGATGGTCTGGCGAGCTCTTACATTGTTTACACTTTTGCCCAGTGTCGGCTGAGATAGGCTTCGGCATCCATGCGACCCTAATAGGATTAAGTGGTTCAGGAACTGATGATGTTGTTCCTACCTTAAAATGTTAAAGAATTCTTTAAAAAATTCCTCGACATGGAATTTAATCCAGATCATCTCCAGAGTCTTACTGAATATCACTTGGGCTGTACTCCACACACACACACACACACACACACACACAAATAAATTTCTTCAGAACTTTTTGCGTAAAATGCCTTTAAAAATGTGTCCTCCGTGGCACCAGTAATCATTCACCCTTATCATACGATGCTGTACCAAACATTCCACATAGAAGAAGTGAATGCTGTGTTTGTTGCAGCTGATGTATAAATCATTCGACACGCTCGGTCATTCACACAAAATATATAAATGAATGTTTTAAGTTTAGTGAAGATTTCATTTTGCTGCCACTCTCACCTAATTCTGTTTATTCTCCTCTGTATGGAATAAGCCTCCAGCTGTAATGACTTCATATAAAACGATTCCGAACAGAGTAATTATAATCGAACTAATCCTGCACAGCGACAGCACGTCTGGCCGTCAGACTCATTTCGCATCATCGCTGGGTGTGATGCCTGAGAGAGCTATCCAGCTCCACATCATTTATTAAAAAAAAAATTTGAAATTGGATCTGAGTGGTGAGAGATATTTAAAGAATTAACCCGAGTCTCATTGATGCTTGTGCATTATTCACTGTTTTTGAATAATTGAATACCATGATAGGAATTTCCCCACAAAGATTATCTGAAATGGCGTAACGCTGTCAGCGCCTGGGACGTTTCCGAAACAATAAATCAGCCTTGTCGTCTCCAGGCCAGCGTCTTCTCCGTCTGCACCCTAATGTGGAGATCAATATCAGCCCGAATCGATGTCATCCTGAATTGAAATTTGGCAAGGGAAATGATACGGTGTGACGCGGCCTTCTCCGAGCACGGGGTGACTCTTCACCCGAGGCTTATTTCTTCTGATTCCGTATTATCGTCGCCTTCAATATTCGCTCACGAGTGGGATGAGGAATGGAAGTCATTGTGCTTCAGTACAGATTGCTGGCTGTTTATCTGTTTGAGTGATGCGGTCTATCTCTAGCTGAAAAGTTTAGCTGTGGGGCTGTAAAGCCTGACTGATTCGCATCAGTGCTTTAATTTTAATGTTTACCATCAGCATGGACCAGTAAGTGTATGGCATGAGATGGGAGGTTAAATTGAAAAGACACGACGTAAAAGATTGGAGGTTAGCTTCACTTGTGCAAATGGGTTCTTGCACGTGCTTCTAAATCAGTCCCAGTGAGGGTGTCACCTCTGTGTCAGTCTCAGTGATGGAGGCGTGGCCTCTGTCAGACTCAGTAATGGGAGCATGGCCTTTGTTAGTCTCAGCGATTGAGGTGAGGCCTCTGTCAGTCTCAGTAATAGAGGTGTGGCCTCTGTGTCATTGAGGGAGGCGTGGCCTCTGTGTCTGTTACGGTGTTGGAGGCCTGGCCCTATGCCAGTGTCAGTAATTGAGGCGTGGCCACAGTCTCAGTGATGGAGGCGTGGCCTCTGTTATTCTGAATAATGGAGCCATGGCCTATGTTAGTCTTAGCCATGGAGGTGTGGCCTGTGCTAGTCTTAGCCATGCCGGTGTGGTCTCTTTCAGTATCAGTAATGAAGGCGTGGCCTCTGTTTAATCTTAGGGATGGAAGCGTGGCCTTTAAATCCCCAGATGATGGTAAAGGAAGTATGGCCTGTACGTGCAGGTAAAAGTTAAGGAGGTATGGCCTCTATGGTAGTACCAATGAAAAAGGTGTGGCATCTTTGTACTTTAGACTTCCTAAAGTTATTAATGCACATTGGGGAGCGAGGACTATTACAGCTGGTCTGATCTCACTGAAGAGCTACTGTAACTGAAACTGGTGATGCTGGTTATGATAGGAGGGAGTCGCACAGTGCATTGCAGCTTGCTCTGTATGGGGATGCCTTAATGTACAGCAGTCATGTGGTGTTAATGTTATGGCTTATCCGTGTATGTGTTCTTTTGAAAAAAAAACGCTAACACATCGCTTCTAGACTTTAAATACCTGATTATTGTTCACGTTCCAACACCCTCATGTTATCGTCACTGGAATACGCACAAGATCTCGACAGATGTCCAGTGTAACGATCAGCATATAAAGTCATCACAGCTTTTTTTTCCTGTCAGTGGCACGCAGGCAGCTCTGACATGCAGCCAGAGAACGAGTGTCTGCTGTTTGTGTTTGCATGTGTGTAGTTATCCTGGGGAGTGAAGATCAGGAAGAAGCTGAAGCCGCCGAGTCTGTTTCTTGGCAGAATCAGGCCGCTGGTCGGACAGTGCTGCCATCAGTGCACCCCGGAGAGTCTGGTGAGTATGAGTGCGGTTGTTTGTTGTTTCTTCTAAAAGCCGAAGCACAATTGATTACAAGTGCATTACGATGGCTCGATTATTACGGCCGCAGGTTTTACGGCGCGTCTTTGAGGGAAGAACTAGAAGCGAATTTGAACACAGAGCAGTTACACGAGAAAAAGGGGCGGGGGGGTGTTGGGAATCACACATCCTGGAGGTTCCACTGTCCCACTCGAGCATGAAGCAGTGAATGACTAAGCTCAGTTCTGGGAGCTTCAAATCCCGATGCAGACGGGGCGTGTGTGCTGCTGGGAAGTGTAGGTAATGAAGCTGGAATGCGGTGGTTATTGGTTCAGATCCCCAGGTGTGAGAGGGTTTTAATCAGAGCCATCCAAGTGCAGCTGGGGATCTGAATTCCATCCCACTCAGCTAGTATACCGACTCCTGTTTACAGCCTCGGGTTTCAGGTTGGTTCCATGAAAAACGGCTGGTCCCTCTGGTTGTTTCCCCCGAACACGACACGGTTTTCACCAAGTCCCCATGAGGATCTGAATCTAATGCAGACGTGAATCTGAAATGAACAGACAGTGCTGTGATGATCAACTCCTGTCTTTCAGGGACGGAAACAGCTCCAGGATGCCCCCTTACTCGGCTTCCGGAACCTTCTGTATGTGAAGGAAACACATACCAGGTAAGATCAACTGGCTGGATTTTGGGGGGGTGGAGGGTTGGGTGGGGGATACAGTATGGGGCAGCACGGTGGCGCAGTGGTTAGCACGTCTGACTCTCAGCGAGAAGGTCTTGGTTTGAGTCCCGGGCTCAGGTGTTCCTGTGTGGAGTTTGCATGTTCTCCCCATGCTTGAGAAGGTTTCCTCCTGGTACTCTGGTTTCCTCCCTCAATCAAAAGACATGAACATTAGGAAAATTGGCTGTTCTAAATTGCCCCAGATGTAAATGTGAGTTGGAATGGTTGTGTGTGTTGCCCTGCAATGTTCTGGTGAGCTGTTCAGGGTGTGAGATACGGAAACTTGCTTTTGGATGGAGCGTCGCTCACGCCGCCATGTACGCCGACTTCAAGCACCCCATTAATAGAGATAAATCAGATTTATTTTCAACCCAGAGACAAGAGGCTCTTTTTTCTGCTGGATGTTTAATTTCTTTTTCGCTTCATTTTCCCCTGCCCACCTCGCTCAGCCGAAAACTGCAGAACTTTTATTTCCTCGCTGCTTCATTGGCACTCGTACCGTTTGGACACTTTCTTCAAAAGCCCATCTTCAAACACTTCATTTTTCACCCGGATTCATTTTCTCGCCACTTCAAAAAATCATCTTTGACTTCCTGTCCAGGCTGCGGATGTGATCGGACTTGAGAGAGCTAATAAAACATGTCCGTTCTTCAGTCCTACAGACCGAACCGCCTCAGAGCTACTGGCCAATCTGAGAAAAGTGGCCTGCTGGGAAGACGATTTTCTTTCATACAGATTTGTCTGCCTGGTCTTCAGACTTCTCCAAACTGTTCTATCAGGTGGAGACGTGCCGAGTGTGAAGGCCGTCATCTAAGATGTGATTTATGTGGTTTTTATTTTCATCAAACCGTTCACTGGAGTTGTGTGTCTTAAAGGTGTGGGCGGGGGCTTCTTAGAAGAGACCGCGGCCATTAAGGTAGAAATTGAGATAAAGTCAGCTAGAGGAAAAAATACATTTAATGCTCCCATGATGGAAGCAAGTGGACTAAAACTATACCAGGAAACATAAATAAATGCCCCCCATCCTCACTATATCACTGCTGTGGTGTGGGGGTGTTTGTGCGTGTGTTAGGGGGGTCGTTCATACTACTACTATTGCCGGTTGCCCCTATTGGGACGTATGCCGTCAGCAGGATCCCTCCAACTGTCTCTCTCCTGGGCCAATCTCTCCAGCTGCTCCATTCTTGGTGTCCGTGTCTAGGTCACGCCACCAGGTGTTCCTTGGCTGACCTCTCATCTCATTGGTCACAAGTAATGCGTATAGTCAATGTAGCAAAAAAACGTTTCTGAAAATGGTGTGTGTGTGTGTGTGTGTGTGTGTGTGTGTGTGTGTGTGTGTGTGTGTGTTGTAGATACCGAGGATGGCTGGTTAGAAGAGTGTGTTGCATGCTGTTTATCTGCAGCCGTAAAGTCGACTCGGCTCCTGTCGGAGACCGACTGCTTCGGATCTGCAGTACAGATAGGTGAGGATGTGGATCCGCAGCTCCATGTTGTCTCTCTTTTCGCTCCCCAAAAGCATAAACATGATTTTTCTCCATCCACAAGTCATGAAATTGGATTTTAGAGAGCACTAGCTCAGCCGTAAATGATTTCCTCAAGGGTTTAATAGGGTGTTTAAATATTCTAAGAGGGAGGTATAGTACTGTTAACGATTTAGAATTTAAAAATAATACAGATGGACGTGTGAAACTTGTGGACATCCATCACTTTCTGGTTCGTGGTGTGCATTGTGCGCTTTATTTTAATGCAGCTTGTGGGCGCTGTCTCAAGTTATCATGCAAAAATACGGCAAGAGAGCAGTCCCAGGTCAATCACAGGGACCCTAAGCATTCGTGGGTATCAGGTTGAGCATGTATGTAGAAGAGGGCGGATAGCAATGTCTGCGTGTCAAGCATCAGCCTTCACAGTAGATGGTGGTAGACAATATTTATCCTGTAAGTGTCCCATGGGGACCCTTTTAGAATCGGGAAAGCTACTTGAGAACCAGGAGGGCGTGGCTTCCATTCCTGGAAAGTTTAGTCGGCTTGAAATTTTGGCGTGGGTCAATTTTGCGCTAGATCATTTTCGACCAAATCATGTATTCACCGCTAAAATCCACTGGAACGGCCACGGTAGTCCCAGCCACACTCGTCATGTATCAGCCGGCTGTCTGAGACCTTAAATTTGTGATGCAGTTCAACCTGTATGATAAGATTACAGTCGCGCTCTCGACTATCAAACCGGAGATCACAAGTTCGAATCCGGATTGATGCCACAGCCATCCAGGAGTCCATGGGAGCTAATTGGCTGAGCTCTAACTGGAGGGAGAGATGGCATGGCATATGCTCACTTCCCTGTCACTCACAGCAACCACCAGCCAATCATGGGCGTCTGTGAGCTAATCCGTATAAGGAGGCGGAGAGCGCTTTCCCTCCAAGTGTGTATGGCCGCCCCCAAATACACATACGCAGCAATTCGAAAAAAGGCGGACGGTGGCATCGCATGTCACGCAGGGGGCATGTGCTTGCTTGCGCCCCTACCTGGTCGGTGGTGGTCGTGTGATCGGGAAGGCAAAAAGTTGATTGGTGGGAAATGGATACGACTACATTACATTTTACATTTACATTTACAGCAGTTGGCAGACGCTCTTCTCCAGAGCGACTTAAAATTATCATTTTTTTATACAACTGAGCAGTTGAGGGTTAAGGGCCTTGCTCAAGGGCCCAACAGTGGTGATAGTGGGATCACCTTAACCACTAAGCCACCACTGCGACTAAATATTTCTTTCCTTTTTCTTCTTTTTTTGGGAATTCATTTTAGTTTTTTCACTTTTTTTAAGCATACCTGCAGTCGTTTCCTAAGATTCTGACACCTTGATTAATGTCAGGCAGGTGAAAGGTGACTTGGGAGATAAAGTGAATTAGCTGGTAGTATAAAGCTCTAGCGAACGGCGCATTAGGGAACACACACACACACACACACACACACACACACACACACACACCAGTCGTAGTTCAGTTTCCCGGAACATTTCCTCCCTCCTCTTTCGCCGTAGGCCTGAACATAATCAGTTTGTTCTTTGATATTTTAATAACCTTTCATACTCTAAAACAATATTCTCACTTTGCACTGTTTCTTCCTTCGAGGAGAGAAGCTGAGCTTCTTATACACACTGTGTGTGTGTGTGTGTGTGTGTGTGTGTGTGTGTGTGTGTGTGTGTGTGTGTGTGTGTGTGTGTGTGTGT
>JAOUQZ010000034.1:1775046-1777546 GCA_028564935.1 Neosilurus hyrtlii
CACCTCCTATACTGAGACTGATCGAGAGACCACACCTCCTATACTGAGACTGACAGAGGCCACGCCTCCTTCTCTGAGAGTGACATAGAGACCACACCTCTTTCAACGAGAATGGCAGAGGTCACACCTCCTTTTCCAAGACTGACAGAGACCACACCTCCTTCTCTGAGACTGACAGAGACCACACCTCTTATACTGAGACTGACAGAGTCTACACCTCCTATACTGAGACTGACAGAGACCACACCTCCTATACTGAGACTGACAGAGACCACACCTCCTTCTCTGAGACTGACAGAGACCACACCTCCTTCTCTGAGACTGACAGAGACCACACCTCCTATACTGAGACTGACACAGTCCACACCTCCTTCTCTGAGACTGACAGAGACCACACCTCCTATACTGAGACTGACAGAGTCCACACCTCCTATACTGAGACTGACAGAGTCCACACCTCCTTCTCTGAGACTGACAGAGACCACACCTCCTATACTGAGACTGACAGAGGCCACGCCTCCTTGTCTAAAACCCATTGAGAGGCCGCACCTTCTTCACTGAGACTGACAGAGGCTACGCCTTCTTCTCTTGGTCTAAGAGATGTACAGTGATAAAGGAATATTTGATTACGGTTCTAAGTAGTAATAAACAGAGCTGTGTGTTGTGTGTATATATAACTTGCACTTAAAAGTGTGTGTGTGTGTGTGTGTGTGTGTGTACGCAGCCTGTGCTGTCTCTGCCTTGTTGTGTGAGGTGGCAGGATGTGGAGGAGTAGAGATGGAGTTTGATGTTGCATTTGGTGAAGAGGAACTGACTGAAAAAAGCCTACTGCTTACACACCTACTGCCAGCCGGGTATATACCGGTGAGTCACACCATCGGCTACAGAAGTATTGGCACCCACCGAGTAAATGTTCAAACAGCTCCAGTAAGTTGTTTATGTAATGATCTCAAACCTGTAGATGCTGGATAAAACCTTTTCTTAAGGACTGCTCTATTTCCTCAGAACGTATTGGCGCTACTGCAGACCATAATAATTACCATCTGTTCCACTAACAGTAACAAATCACCCCCAGAGTATCACTTTACAGACGTCACACTGGCTCTAAGGTGCATCCCTTATATCCACTCCACTTTATACCACGGGTTTTAAAGCTGAAAATGAGGCTTTTAATGACCCGCGCTGGAATTACTGCAGTTTATATAATTTATAATATATCATTCGGTTAAAAGTTCTGAAATAAAACTCGGTCATTTTAATTGGTGAAATGGAAAGTGGCTGGTGTAATTGTTGTGGCTGAAGGTTTCCCTCTTCAGCACTCGGAGCAGTGGTGCTGTGACGGACGGGTTAGAGCGAGGGCGACGCGCTGCGTATAGAAACAGATGAGCCGCAGTGAATAACTGTACCTGGACATCTATTCTGAAGAGTCGTTCAGCCGAGCACAGCGTGTGTGTGTGTGTGTGTGTGTGTGTGTATAATTACAGCCAACTAATCAACATCTGCAGGAAATGTCAACAAGAACCAACCACTTCATACACATCTACCTACACTACTACTCACTTACACAACTAATCATGTCTCTCTATCCATCTCTCTCTATCTATCTCTCTATCCATGTCTCTCTCTCTCTCTCTCTATCAATCCATATATTTATATATATATCCAACTCTCGCTCCCTCTATCTCTATCCATATATCTGTCTTTTTCTCTATATCTGTCTATACATATCACTTTCTCTCTCTCTCTCCCCCCTCTCTTTCTATCCATCTCTCTCTCCCCATATATCTCTGTATTGTTCTCCCGCTCTACATTTTTCTCTGTCTGTCTCTCTCCCTCCCTATCTTTGTCTGTTTGCTCTCTCTCTGTCTTTCTATCCATCTCTGTCTCTCTCCATATCCATTTCTCTTCCTCTTTCAATTTCTCCTTGTATCTCTGTCTCTCTCTCTTTCTTTATCTTTCTGTCTGTGTGTTGCTCTCTCTCTTCCTCCATGTTTCTTTGTCTCTCTCTCTCCATCTCTTTCTTCATAGCTGTCTCTTTCTCCTTCTCTCTCTCTCTCTCTCTCTCTGTCTCTCCATCCATGTCTCTCTTTGTTGCTCTGTGTCTCTATCCATCTCTCTCTAAATATCTCTTTCTCTCAATTTCTTTCTCCCCTCTCTGTTTTTTTTCAGTTTCAGAAAAAAATAAAATAAAATAAAATTGAAAAAAATTATTAATTAAAATAATGAAAATAAAAGAATAAATATATATGATGAAAATATAAAAGAGTTAAGCATTAATAACAACGTTATTGATCTTCTAGACACTAAATAAAATAGTTTTCAATAATAATAAATAGATAAAAATAAATATATATATAATAAATAAAATAAAAACAGTAGAGTACAGTAGAGTGTTAAGTGTGTGTGTGTATCACTCACTGTCCCTCTGTCTGTGGCAGGAGGATACGTACTGTCCTGCTAGTACGCAGGTCTCCTTCCTTTCCCCCAATAGCAGGGGTAG
>JAOUQZ010000034.1:1782546-1813803 GCA_028564935.1 Neosilurus hyrtlii
CCTTTGGGATTTGTTGTATCCAGAATATTCTGTCTTGTGCTTTTTACAAATTATTACTGATCTGGTGAATGGAGTAGACGCCTGTGCACCTAGAGATGCTAGACCTCCCTTTTTCTCTTTATTTTTGTCTTTATTGACACTTTCATTACTTTTAGCAAGCTGGTTCCAGTCTAATGGTGGACGTATGAGAGCGGCGCTGCAGTGCTTGGATCACTTTGGTATAGAAGCTCTCAAGTTTTAATGTTCTGACATTATGTTCTAAGTGGGCCTATGAACTTTTCAGCCCACCCTCATATTGGGGGCAGCCATGGCCTATTGTTAGAGAAGAGGCTTTTGGACTGAAAGGTCGCTGGTTCAATTCCCGAACCAGCAGGAAAAATGTGTGGTGGTGGGGGGAGTGAGCTGCACCTTCCCTTCCTCCACCTTCATGGCTGAAGTGCCCTTGAGCAAGGCACCTTACCCCCAACTGCTCACTGTATACGTGTGTTTGCTCACTTTGAATGAGTTAAATGCGGAGGCATTAATTTCCCTTGTGGAAAGTATAAATATAAATTTTTTTAAACAGTGTAGCACATTTAATTTCAGTTTCATACAAGTTCCCATAGAATGACTGGATGGTATCATGAACTATTGATTAACTGTGAAAGTTTTCTGAAGCAGGAAATTTCATGCTTTTGTAAGTGTACTGTAAGTGTCCAAATACTTTTTAAGGCCACTGTACACACACACATATAACACATATATAAATATGTATGGTTTATATAAATATCTCATACTTCCAACCCACAAGCAGATGAAAAAGTCTGAGGCAAAACAAAGACCAGGCATCACTGCAGTGTCGTGACACTATTTTGGCTCAGAGGCTTCTCAGTACCTCTCTGTTCCACCACGCAGTGCAGACAGTCCTAGAAAAACATACACCAAGTACTTTGGGTATGCTGACAAGTGTTCAGCACATCCTTCAGTTCCTCCAAGTTGTGAGATGAGGCCTCCATGGATTGGACTTGTTTGATGAGTTGTCGTCGTCCCGGGTATCCCGGTCTGCTGAGGAGCATTGTTGTGGGAGCTGAAGGCAGACCAGCCGGTGGTTCATCGACTTTGCGTGAACGCTCCTTCGATGGTCCAGTGCAACCTACAGACTTATGACCAGGTCGAGTGCTGAGGAATTTTGGAGACCGAGAAAGACAACGAACCCTTTGTCATGTTCCTCAAACCATTCCTGGACTAATATTGCAGTGTGACTTTTTGTGATACCCTGCTGAAAGTTGACGCTACCATTTAGGGCACGTTGTTATGTTTGCTCTGCAGCAATGTTCCGTCAGCTAGTACGAGTCAAAGTAACATCCACATGACTAGCAGCACTCAGGGTTTCCCAGTAGAACATTGCCCAGATGATCACACTGCCTCTGCTGGCTCGCCACCTGTTTTGTTCTTTTAGGTTCTTTTAGTAAGACAGGAGAGTTTGTTTACCTGCTTTACATGTTTCGACTACTTCCTGTATTCATCGTCAGAAGCGTCATGTTCTTGTGACGTATCTTGGAGGCTGCTTAAGTTCTGAAAAAGAAAAGAAAAAACAACTTAAGCAGCCTACAAACGACGTAAAAGGAAATGTGATTCTTCAGTCCACGAAAACCTCCTCCATTGTCCTGATGTCCAGTACTGATGCTCATGTGTCTGTTGTAGCTGCTTTTATTGGTGGACACGTGGCAGCACAAGCCCTGTGTTCCGTCTGCCGCTACACAACCCCTACGCAGCAAACTGTGAAAATATGTTCTGACACCTTTCTATCATAAGATCAACATTGTTTGGCAGTTTGTGTTACAGTAGCTTTTCTGTGGGGTCGGATCAGATCGGTAAGCCTTCACTCCCCACATTCATCAACAAGCCTTGGGCACCCATGGACTTCCTTGGACAACTTTTAGTCCTACATATCAAGGACAGCCCACGAAACCTGCTGTTCTGGAGTTTCTCTGGTCCTTGTTAAGGTCACTCAGATCCTTACTCTTGCCCATTTTGCCTGTTTTCAACACATCAACTTCTAGAACTGACTGTTCACTCGGTGTCTCATACATCCCACTCCTATTATATCCATATTATACTCCATATTATACTTAAGCCACCATGCTGCTAACAACATGCTTAACTGTAGAGATTATACACAGGGTGTTGGGTTTCTACCAAATGGAGGACTTTGTAGCAAAGCCAGAAAGTTCAGGCTTGGTCTCATTAAACCAGAGGACCTTCCTTTACATCATCAGGAATTAATCATTTACCAGAATTCCATATATACATATGTATGTGTGCATGGTTATTCTGTGAACAGCTTATTTCTTTTCTGGTGGTAAGGTCTGCTGTTCCTTCTTGGTCAGAACTCTTTAAAAAGACTGATGTGTTCCTGCGTCTGCAAACAACACCATACATTTACACAGTTTCTCTTGTTCCAGATACTGATGGAGATCCAGCAGACTGAGGCAGTGTATCTCGAGATCAGTCCTCTCTTCCTCCAAGCAGAGAACAAAGACAAACTCTTCCAGTTTGTCTCGCAGTTCATCTTCGGCTGACGGAGGAGCAAAGAGCGCCTCGGCACTGCTTTACTTAAGTGTATTTAATATATACAAGATATTTTCAGGATGTGGACTTGGACCTTTAAAAAAAGGGATTTGGTTTTGTTCTAACAGTCAGGAAATATTTCTGTTTAGTTTTGCACTGCAGCTATGACATTAATGTAGTTAACAAGTAAAGGTTATATCTATATCTATATCGCATCATAAAATCAGAGCCCTACACCTTTACACCTAGCTGTTAAACGTACTTGATGTATGCAAGGTGTATGTAGGTAATTGATGTATGCAGGTCGTACTAAAGAAGGCAAATGTTTGAAATTTAAACATTTAGTTCCCACAGTGCCACCTAGAGTATCGTAGCTGTAGTGCAAAGCTAAAGTTCAGTTTCATTATTGTTTAAATCAGACTAAAAAAAAAAGAATGGTGCTAATAGCATTAAAGTGAGAATATTAGTTGAAGTTTGAGTAAATTCTTGCAATTAACTGATAGGAAAGTAGGGTAACGATCATTAGTATATGCTACAAGGGAACAACACAATCTGATTGGTTCACTATCTGGAGATTAATAAATATTATCCCAAGTGGATAAGGCTTGAATTGAAACGCTGAACCAAAACTCACATTTTGTGATAAAATCGAGAAATTTAACATAAGGACGTCCCAAAACAATATGAAGAAATGTGCTTCTCTTTAAGCATAAACGGTGCTTTATTTTAAAGTTTGATCGATATTCAAAAGATGTGATTATTTTCACGTTTAAATAAAATATATAGAAAAATAAACCGTTAAAATGTTTGAGTTTGCTTTTTATGTTCCTGTGTAGCATGTACTAAAACAGTTATTCCTAATTCAGATAATCCAGTTTTCGGTTTAATCAACGTTAGTGTTTGATAATGTTGGATTTGGTGAATTGGTTAATCTTCTCTTGTTTTTGTTTGATGGTAATTTTTGTTTAATAACATTATTTTATTGGAGAAATTAATACAGCTTTTGTTTTTTTTCCTGTTGGTCGATCTTTCTTTCACATTCTCATCCATGATGGTGTTAATGGTGAGTGGCAGAACTCCTGAACCAGTGACCCTCCCATCAGCTCCTGATTAGTGTCTGATAATGCCTTTCAGTCCTCTCTGGACACCCTAGCAATGCGACCCCCACCCCTCCACTTCTCTTTCATCCTATACACATGTATATGCAGACTCTTTTCAGACGCAGCAAGGCAAGAGAGATGCTAACGGACAGGGCTGATTGCTGTAGTGCCCCGGGTGCTGAGTAAGATCTCCAGAGAGAAGCATGTACACAAACGCAAGGGTGCAGTGCACAAGGTTCTCCGTGTGCTCACAATGAGGGCAGTCAATAATGGTAAGAGAGATCTGTAGGTAAACATAGGAAGAGAAGAAATGAGGTGAATACTAAAGCAGGCAGGAAATATGAGATGGCTAAGTGAGGAACTGTAAAGAAATTCAGCTTTAAATACGGATAGCACTGCAGTTTCACGTCACGATAGATCAGCCACTCGGCACGTTTACGCTACTCTCAGTTCGTGAAAATCAGATCCGTGCACTGACAGCAGTTCCTGAGTGTGTTCCCTTTTCTTCAATGAAATGCATGCAGCTCAGTCAGCACTCAGATTTTACTTACTGACTTTGCTTTCTTAGGTATGAGAAAGCTCTTTTGTTTTCTAGGGTATTGGAATTAAAGGTACAGTAGGACTAGGAAACCTTTTAGGAAAAAATTCAGACATTAAACGTGTATATTTTCTTGTACAAGTAAAAGATGGGAAATGAAGGTTCTGCATTATTGTTGAGACTTTCCATCGGTTTCCATACTAAAGGATTCCCTTTAAATGCATTTCAGTTTCCTTTTCATGTCACACTTCACTATTAAAGACATTTAAAATCAACACCAAACCAGAACACACAAATATTCAGGGGATCTTATTTTACCCCCACAAAACACTAATACACAGGTGTTTCCCCCTAAACAAAGTCAGTAGAGCACCATCTGCTGGAACATCACTGCACCCGCATGGTGGACTGATCATTTCCATTACACTTTATTCAGATAAGAAACCCAGAAACAACTACAGGTGATATATTTTATTATTGTTTATTCAGTCCTTGTAACTCGACCATGTTGAAGTCACACCACCTTGTTTCGGATGGACCCGATCTCTGCAATCTGACACTCCACGATGTCTCCTTTCTGTAACACACCCAGAAACAAAAATGAAGAAATGAGGACATGACGGCATGAGTTGCTCCTAGTCATGCCTATTTTTTTGCATCTTACCTTTTATTTTTTAAATGAACAAAATCCATAACAGTTCTCAATGTGCATTATAAGCCCATATTCCTTCACCTCTGTGAATACTGCTCTTCTAAAATCAAATTAATTAAACCGTTAAATCATATCAGATTCCCTCTCGTCAAGTATTGCCATCCCTATCACACCGCCACCACCAAACCAGGAAGGGGTGTAAGCATGCACATGCCCCCACCCACCTCTTTATGAACCGCTGTGTGTGCATATTTGGAGACGACCGAACACACTAAGAGGGTACACCCTTGAACGAATAAGCTCACAGATGCCCATGATTGGCTGGTGGTAGCTTCCTTGGACTACCGGTCACGGATGGCTGTGGCATCAACCTGAATTCGAACCGGTGATCACCTTGTCGATGCGGCACCCGGGAGCCAAGATATACTGTTATTTATATACTTTTAGTAGAAGCAAATGATTTGGGTTCTTTTTAGACATAAGTAGGCAAACGTAGTCTCAGGGAGGGGAACTACAACTTTACTACAATCGCCAATCCTGAGGCACATGACTGTTTAATTATATACTGCATGTGAAAATAAGCAAAAATGCATGCTAGTACAATGCTTTTTAGGTTATTTCTTATATATTATTAAATCATGACACACAAAGGAACTGAGAGCATGACAAGAAGGTACAAAAAAATTTTTTTTAAAGTGCAATAGCTTCTCTTAAGCCCCGGTCATACATTGACGATTTAGGCAGCATATGTGGACGTATGAAAATTTTGGTGAATATGCTGGTGTACATTGAATAAGTTATGGGTAACTTTTGTGTAAGTTAACAGCACGCTGGTATAAGTCGTAGTACGGCGAGGTCGTCGAAACATTTTGTGCATGCACAAAATTTTCTACGTATGCTAGCGTACGGCTCATATGTTCCGTATAAGCTGGGCGTAAGTTGTAGGTAAGTTATGCGATCGTTCACACGTTACTCATAACTTTTATTATAGAACCTATGTATAACTTATACCAACAAATGCCTAGCATGTTGGCAGCATTCGTAACTTATGACCACCGATAATAACTTGTGCAGCAGGGTATCCCAGACCAACGGTCACGTGACATATAAGAGGCTGCCGCACGCTGATTCAAATCAAATCCGCAGTAGACATCGCAGTGTCAGCATCACAGTCATGCCGAAGAAATCGTAGTTCACCGACAACGTAAAATCTTACAGCTGCAGCATATTTTCTTTCATTAATACAGGCAAACAAAAAAAAATGCTAAATGATATGTTAATGTCTATTTCAGTGTGCAGTCAGCCATCAACTAAATATGAAACACCACCAGTTCAGGGTCTGATATAAAAATATATAATTTCAAAACAATAGCTTATTAAATGATTTCTTTCTCCTGGTTAATGTGATCTCTGCTCTTGAACTTCACTGCACAGCATCTCCATGTCAGTGTTGTAAGACGTCACTTTCATTTTTATGCAGGATTGCAAGCTCTCTTCTGCTTACTTTTGATGTAGTTCATGATGGAAAAAACCTGCTCACAAAAGTATGTGGACCGAAACATCGACAGGACTCCAAAATGCATACTTTTTCATGTTTATGTAAGTGTCCGGGAATGGCACTCCATGTATCGAACGCAAGTTTGTCCGGTTTGGGAAGGTTTTCTGTTTCACTTTGTCTGTGCTGCTGAGCAAGAATGGCTTTCTGACGAGCAACATCTTCAGGATCAGCTGTCAAGCCTCTGAACTTAGACACCCACATGTCTTTGTCATCTTCGACACGCAGGCATATCCAACAGTGCTGGCTCGGCATTCAGGAGTGATGGGGAAGGATAATGTGGGTTTTTTCCTTCCCTAAACTCACTCAAAGAGGGGAAGTGAAGCAGCGTACCTCCCTGTACATTTATTTCCGCCAAACAATGTCATCTTGCGCTCAAACGCCAAAACCTCCTCCAGCATCCGCAGGGCTGTGCTTCCTTTCCCCTGCAGACTTTTGTTCAGTGTGTTAAGGTGTGCTGTCAAATCCACCATGAAGTGCAGTTTTTACAACCAATCTGGGTGATCCAGCTCAGGAAAGGTGAACCGTTTGCTTTCCATAAAAGTTTTTATGTACCCCAGACACATAGCAAACTTTATCCGTACCTCCATTCTGGACAGCCACCGGACTTTGCTGTGCAGCCAGAGATCACAGTATGTGCTCTTAACTTCATCCTGTAATCAACGTAACTTTATTCTGGAAATGTCTTTCAACGTTTGATTTTTTGTTGTTTGCTAATTTTGCATCACATATAAAGCATGCCAGTAAACCAGTTTTGTCAGCAGTGAAAGCAGATGAATCTTTTTTTCCTGTCAGAAACTTTTCTCTTCTTAGATTTATCCATTGCTAGCGTACTGGGGGTCAGAATGAGTCACTTGTCTGGCGGCAATATAACTCACAGGAGCCACAGCAGAGGAATGAAAGAGCCGCATGCGGCTCCAGAGACGAGGGTTGCCGACCTCTACCCTAAACGCTGCCAGCACGCCGATAATACGCTCGCTGAAGTTTGAAAGACGTTCAGTAAAAGTTCTGTGGTTGTCCGGAACACGTCAAGACATGTTAGAGATAAGTTCAATATAAGTTAGCTATAATTTTGATAGGTTCTGGAGAAGCTATTAATAAGTTATGTATACGTTCAAAACTGGAATAAAATCGAAAGTCCAGCAAATGCCAGCGTTTTATTAAAAATTTCTGCAACTCGTTCTGCAACTCGTTAATACATGACAGACTTTAGAGTTTTAGTATATACTACCCAGAAACATATAGAAAAGGAAAAGAACTTCAGCACTGTTTAGCTAACGGCACCTGTTTAGCCAGCTCATTCGGAATTTAGTACATACCACACCAAAACATAAGTAAACTTCATTCTACAAGCGTGTTTCAGTGTAGTATATGGGCAGTTTTACAATAATTAAGCCAAATGTCTCTCACAGGGCTCAAAAATGAAAAGTATGATTTTTGTGTTGTTTCTGTCAAAATATGAACAAGAGACATTCCTCCTGAGAGGGAAAAATAATAAAGACAACTTCCCCAGTCTTTTGAATATTTAAGAATAAGAATATTTTGTGTATTCAGTAAAAGGATCTGATGCCAGAAAGAACATCCGTCTGATGTAAACTAGAAGTGTTTCACAGGAGCTATATAAGGGGCAGTTACATAGGGTAGGAGGAAATTATGAAAGTTCCAGATGGCCCTATGACTATAACACTGGCCATATACTTATTTACCATAGAAAGCTATCAAATACGGGATCTCACAGTCACAAAGAATAATCTTAAAAGACTGTTGCACTTCTCACAGTTTAAAACCAG
The DNA here is from genome assembly GCA_028564935.1 of Neosilurus hyrtlii. Lineage (NCBI taxonomy): Eukaryota > Metazoa > Chordata > Actinopteri > Siluriformes > Plotosidae > Neosilurus > Neosilurus hyrtlii. The sequence goes on from JAOUQZ010000034.1 coordinate 1,790,732, forward strand.
ATTTTGTGTAATGACAGATTAGGACAAGTATAACAAGCCCATTCGATTTTTTTAACCATTTTATACATTGAGTAAGGTTTGTTGGGCTGTAACATCTGAGACTTGTGGCTCATCACAGCTGAAGCTTATCCCAGTTTCTGTAGCGAGTCAAACAGGAGTTCAACTCCTTCTGGACGGGGCTCTAATCCGCCGCAGATGACCTTCCCAGTATATTGATACCTGTTGATACTGCTGAATGGACAGAAGCAGACTCGTGGTTAAGACCTTGGCCGTGACACGCGGTCTTGCCACAACTTCTCAATCACGTGCCCAGCACTCTAACTACTACATCTCAAGCCTGTCTGTTTTGAGAATTTGTCCGTCCAATTTTCTTATTTATGTCTATAAGTTGTGTATATATGACGATGGAGCGTCCATGTTTATTATGTCTGTGTATTTCATTGTACACGTTGACCATTACTGCCAAATCGAAAACTATTTCGGTAACACTTTTGTCTTTCCAAGTGTTGGATTTAAGAGTAGAAATAAAACAGGCTAATGGAACACAGTCCTTAGTGCATGTACTCAAATCATAACTCCTGGGCCCCTCTGAAATAATTTGCGCTTCACTGTTGTGTAAATTACATGCTTAATGACTTGCGATTGATGTCAAAGTCATTTTGCAGCAACAAAATATCCGGTGCAAATGAAACATGCCACATGGTGGCTGCCTGCCACTTGAGCCAGCGTGTGCCAAGTCTCCACGGTGCTGAACGACAGCCAATGTTAACAGCATCTAATTGGGGGAAATTAGTAGCATGATGAAGGTTTGAATTTAATCACAGTGGAGGGACCGAACAGAAGCTGCTGTTCTCCCTTCAGGCTGCGCTGCTGCATACCAAACTACTGTTAGAGATGAGAGAGGCAATCATCCTTCAGAATACATGTGCCGTGCGCTCCGGTCTCATTACGTTTACACTTTAGCTCTCGCTTTGTTTTCAACACTGTAGTTATTTCTCAATTTACTGGTGCTGTGTTCATTTGTGTGTTGCACATGTACGGCATGTTGAATGAATAATATAAATCTGAATTTAGCTTTAAAGGGGCTTAAAACTTTATCCTTTAATCCAACTTTGCCAAATAAACCTCTTGTTTTGGCAAGACTCTTAAATACACCATAATCCTGTCAGCGGGTTAAGCAAGTAGGCAGGATGAGCATTCATGGCTCGTTATACCCACGGACGAGACTTGCAGTTGTTTCTCTATAATAGTGTTAGTGTATTGCTGTTTCGTGCTTTGTCAGAATTTTGCATATGCATATTTCATATGTCTCCTTGACCTTGAATTTAGGTCAAGGTGACCCAGTTTAAATAGGCCTGAAGATCTTGACACTAAGTATAACAGGAATGAATTGGAAACCGATCCGACAAAAACTGTACCCTCTAGAGTGCTGACGGTAATTTTTTATGAACTGACATCCGTGACCCTGAAAAACTGTCAAATTTGCCCCAGTTTCAATAGGCTGGTAGGGCGTGCTGTAGGGACCATTCCACATAAATGTAAAATAAATCCATTAAGAACTGGCACTGTTAGAGTGTTAACAAAAAGTGTCTGTGGTGGATGCAGACATCCCCTGAAAATATCCACGCTTCACAGGGGATAGAATTATGACCCTGGGTAAAAAAATTATCAGACGTTTCCTTTACACTCAAAACAAGAGCACTCAGTGAGTGCAAACCTCCAACAAGCCAAGAAAAAAAAAAAAGTACACAGTACCCCCTGCTGAGCCTGCTGTAATACCTCACTTCCAAAAAAACAACAACGTTAAAGAATCCTATAAAAAAAATCGTATCCAAGGTCTAATGAAGCGTTCCTTTTCCAAAACCCTGCCTCTGCTAGAAATTTTTTGAAAGTCTGCACATAAAATTTTGGGTAATCCTCATACCTCCATGGCAAAGCTTATTAATAAAGTATTAAACGTTACTATTATTTTGCAATATGGTGTTGATTACCACATTTTATGGACTATATAGCTCATTTTAACAATTTTTCAGAAGCAGTAGTTTTTATTTCTCACATACGTACATTAGAACACAGTGACTTCACATAGGAAGTTGTGGTCAGCCAGGATACGGCACCCCTGGAGTAGACCGGGTTGAGGACCTTGCTCGATTGTGGCAGCTTGGCAGTACTGGGGCTTGACCTCCTGACCTTCTGATCAATAAAGCCTGATGGGAACCAAGGATGGGAACTCTGCCCTAGAGCAACTGTGACTTGGATTTAGGTTTTTAATGGTAGGAGTGCTACTCAGACAGTACGGTAGTTTGCAGCTACATGTAATTAGTTAATTTCGAATCCCAAATAGTGCATTATGGCCATTTATATGATGTTAAATACCATATTCTCTGGATTATAAACAATTCTTTGAATTGTAAACCAAATTTTAATGCACTACAATAATATAGGCTACTCAAGAAATTTTCTGATTTGGCTTGAAAGAAGTAATTCCAAAGGATGTGCTTGTGCAGATGTTCCTGCCTCAGTGGGAGAGAATGCTGGAGCAGTTTTCTGACGTATTTCCGCAATCGATTTGTTCCGCGCGGGTTGGAACGTCATCAGACATCAGCTCTGATAAATGACTTGTGAAATCAGTCCTCGCCAGGGGCACGTCTTAAAATTTTAAAGACTCAGAAAACTTCCTGCACCCCAGTCTTTGATGTACGTCTTTCTTTCACTCCACCATCACGACCAGGCGGTATTAGACTTACAGAAATTAGTTTTGCAGTCGTACGTATATAAAATGTTTTTAAGGGGGACTGGAAAATGGAGGACGCTCTAAGAGTCTACGCTCACCTTGAGAAAGATGGGAGGTCTTCTGAAAACGCCCACTCCTGGAGGCGTACCTGTTAGAAACACGTCGCCTGGGTACAGAGTCACGAACCTGCAATCAAGACGAATAAAGAGAGTTGAATGAAAGACAATAGGATGCACTGACCATGAGGCAATGTCTCGGCGCTCATGGTCCGCAGAAGTCATTAATGTCTGCCTTCCACAAGTCAGGGAGAGCATCGAACCTGTATATGATGTGACCCAAAAGTTTAGGGACTGTAGCATACAGATGCTCCCATATCATGGTCATGTGCATGCACTCGTGAGTCAATGTGCCATGTAACATTTCGATGCTGGCAACATCGCAGTCTGTGTCGCACACATTTTTGTGACATGGATACATGCACAGGGCGGCTCGGTGGCATAATGCTTATAGCAAGAAGGTCCTTGGTTCAAGTTCTGGGCTCGCCGAGGGCGTCTCTATGTGGAGTTTGCATGTTCTTCCTGTGCTTGCATGGGTTTCCTCCGGGTACTCCACTTTCCTCCCACAGTCCAAAGACTGGAAAGGGTTGCGGGGAGGCTGGAGCCTATCTCAGCCAACACGGATCGAAGGCGGGGTACACCCTGAACAGCTCGCCAGGCCATCGCAGGGGCAACACACACATTCACATTACTCTTAATTGGCTTTTCCAGATTGTATACCCCGTCTTCGACCAGTGTTGGCTGAGATAGGCTCCAGCCTCCCTGCAACCATAATAGGATTAAATGGTTCAAAAAATGAGTGAGTGAGGGGAATACATAGGCAAACAACAAATTCCGCTCCAGACTGGTATAATTAGCCGCAGAAACCCTTGAAATGCTTCAGCAAGTCTATGACAACGAAGCCGTGAGCTGGGCGAGGGGTTTTGACATGCATTCGTGTGTCATGAACGACAGATCGTCTTACTGTGACATCTTGCCTCGCTTGATATGCAAGTGCCACTCACCTGGCTCAGTGCTTCATTGCCAAAGAAGTGCTAAAGGATTCTCCAGTGTCTCCAGTTCATAAACGTGCACGTGTCAGCGTCACAAAAAAAATAACAGGTGGTGATGTTGACTGTTTAATGTCATATGACGTATTGACCCAAGAGTTACTCCTGGAATTTTTTGACCGCACCTCATACCAATTCTTTTATCAATGCATGCCTAGAATAGTTCGAACACTTAATCTGAACGCTGCAATAAAATCAGGTCAGTCAAACTCGCCAGATCTGGATACTTACCGTGACACCCACGCCACCAGCTTCTCCGTCTTAAAGATCAGCTGATTGGTGTTGCTGTCCTGAACTACATCACCGTTTACCAGGCACCGGATTCCCAGACTGTGGACATCTGATTTAACAACACCACATAGCTGCTGAAACGGACTCACACAGGTTTTCTTTTCTCAGTTTCGCACAAATTTTTTTTTACAGTCAGATTTCCTACCCTTCAGAGCTTCTGTGGTAACAAGGGCAGGACCTAATGGACAGAATGTGTCAAATGTTTTTCCCAGAAGCCACTGCTTGCCATTCCTCTTCATCTGCCAGTCACGAGCGCTGACGTCATTGGCTACGGTGAAGCCGGCGACGTGACCGAGAGCGTCCTCCTCCTGAGAATAGCAGTCGTGAGCAGATGAGCCTGTTTCTAGGAATGAGTTTCCAATTTGGCAGGATTTTAATTCTCACACCAAATGTAGCCAAAAAAAAGTTTTTCTGCTATTTATTTTTGTTTTTGCACTGGAGGCTATGAGACCCTCTGTATGAGGAACAAAAGAAAGTGAGGATGTTCATCCCCTTCTTCAGACTTATTCTCATTCTTCCAGTGCAAAATAAAATTTTTTTTTAAATAATTGGTAATTCCAAACCTAACTTGGCTGGATGACTTCTTGGCTTCACTCACCCAGACTTGAGTATTGGAAGTAAAATATTTATCCAAGTGAGATTTAATGTACGTTAATGCACTAGTGAAGCTATATAGCAGCAACATCTGCTGTATTTTTATTATTTTCTATAATCAGTATATGATTATCGTACATTATTTGCATGAACCAGTACCATGAAATGTGATTCATCATCCATTCATCATTCATTCACTAGGTGGAGCCAACTTATTTCAAGTAAACAGCGAGCCATTCATGATTCAGGAAAGATTGCAAGCTAGCCAAAAAAGCATGATCGCCCTTTTTGAATAGCTGTTGAGTAATTATTCAGCCCTCAATGACCTCAAAATTTTGTGAAGTGGCCCTAAGTGAACGTGAAAATTAGTATGTTGAGGATGATAATGGTGTGAGCTGAGTGATCCATTATCAAGGTATTAAAAGACGTTGTCCAGAGTAAATAATGCTTGAATCTGAAGGACGGACACATTTATCATGGTCACTTGGAGCAGGCAGCGGCTTCGTTGTCATGCTTTAAAATGGAATATGGAACCATTCAAGTTTTTTCCCACATAGTATAATACTAAAACACCTTTGCGGAACATGGTGTAGAACGTACTATGTTCTAAATGAACAGGCTAAACAGGCGTTGTTAGCTGCACTGTGCTTCGTTCAGCTCAGGCCTGCCTCTGTCATGGGTAAAATTATATTTCCATGTAGTATATACTAAATCCTGAATGTGTTTTAATAGACACCTTTAGCTACACGGCTCGGAGCACACAGAGCTCACCTGACCTGCCTCTGTCATGGTTAAAATATGTAAATAATACTTTAATGTTAATAAATAAACATTAGGGATCTTGTTTTAGTTTGCTTTTCTTTCCGTTACTGTGTAGTATATACTAAAAACAGTTATTCACCTCAGGCTGTTCAGGTCAGTAACATCCACCTCACCTCCAGCGCGTAATTGTTTATAATAATAATGAGTCATCTCTTTGTATAAGGTTTAATAATGATAATGAAAATAAAGATGAACTTTGACTCACCTTTATATGCTTTCCTTTTTTTCCAATCACAAACGCAAGCTCTACTTCCCAATCCACTTCCTGAAAAAGAGGAAAAAAGAGCCAAGTTAGTGAGCAAGGAGTCATTCAGTAAAGTCACCTGCCTCCCATTCAGAGGCAGAAATGTGACCAAGTCAAAAACTCTCACACTGGAGTGAATGTTAGACAGAAGCTGTAGCCTGGGTATAAAGCTGAACACGGATAAAAAGAAAAACAAAACAAAACAGGAAATTTCTCCAAAATGTCACGGAGTGTTCCTGAAGCTGTGAGCCTATCAGAGTTATTAAATTAGGAAAATCTATCGCCACCCATTCACACTGTGACCAAACAGACTCAACCCTGTCTTCTATAAATATGTATAAAATCGTGAATTAATTATTTTAAGATCCAGTATTACGAAACCAAATGCTGTATTATGAAGTGTTGACTGTACACTTCTATTATTGTTTATTATCTATGTCACATCAGTGTCACGTAAGGGCTAACCTTAAAAAGAAACCGAAGTTGGAAATGAACGATGATTTAAGCCACTACGGCTCTGATGAGATTGGGGTACGTTACACCAGTAAATAAAATATTTACAAAATTCATAACAATTCTCTAAAAGAATCAAATCCACACATTTATAGTGTGTCTAAAAACAAGCTAACATACACACCGCGCATTATTCAATCGTATACTGGCATCGTAGTGCACACTGAGGTCAGCGGTAGGTGTGGTGTGGGTTGTGACCTGGCTTTCGCTTGGTAAGTGGATGTCATCGTAGGGGCCCGTGATGGCAGAGGGGAACTTGCTGAAGATGATGGGTTCAGTAGGGATGGGGGCGTTCTGCTCCAAGCAGTGATCTCTGTAGTTCATACCCACGCACACCACCTTGTCTGGACCAGTGACTGGGGACAGGAGCTGGATATCGGAGTGAGGGAGCACATGCTCCTCACTGGTCACGGCTCTGAAAGCGAGAAGTGGTTATGGCGTTAGGATCTAAACGTGGTGGTTGAATCTCGATCATATCTGACAGTCAACTTCACACTTGGGCAGCACGAAGGTGCAGAGGTTAGCACATCCACCTCATAGCAAGAAGGCCCCGGGTTCAGGTCCCGGGCTCGGCGAGGGCGTATGTGTGGAGTTTGCATCTTCTCCGTGTGCTTGCATGGGTGTCCTCCGGTTTCCTCCCACAATCCAAAGACAATTGGCTGTTACAGTTTGCCCCAGGTGTGAGTGTGTGTGTTGCCCTTCGATGGTCTAGCAAGCTATTCAGGATGTGTCTAGTGTTTTCCAGAGTGAGTGAGTAAGTGCACTTCACACTAAAGGGAGTAAGAATGCTGAATATTGGTGGATTAACACAAGAGAAATGCACCAAATCTTAAAACGTGTGCTTTTCATGTGACTTCTGAGTTTAAAAACCTCAAAACTTTTAACCAGTTGCAGATTTTATAGGTCATCGTAAAAAAAAAAAAAAAATAGGGTTGCATGATGACAAAAGCGGTTTTATACAAACATCCCATTTCCCAAGAATGATTAGCTCCCCCAAGTGGCATTTTGAAGCATGACTTCCACTGACACCTATAACATTGTTGGCCCACTGATGGTGATTAATCTGGTGATAATTCTAACAGCTAACATTGATCTTGTTCTAATCATTTGGATCTTGATTACAATTTAAATGTATTCAACCTGAGTGGACTGAATTCTCAAACTCTTCAACCTTGATGTCTGCCCTACCGTTGAGCGCACTCCATGCCCTTCTGTCCCAGTTCCAAGAACTCTCTCATGGTGGACGGTATAGATTGGTCAAATGCCCTCAGGTCGACGACGCCATGCTCTCTCTCCACACCGACCCTCACGCCTCCCTCGGCTCCCCGTCGGCAGAACTGGACCAGGCGCATGCTGGCTGAGGTGAGGGTGCGTGTGCCTGAGCCTACAGAAAACACAGGACCGAGTCTCTTGAAACTGAGCCACGAGCCCCACACCACTCTCATCTATTCACACACACACATGAAAAGAGGTGAAGGAACAGAAAAAGAAATGAGAGAAGACATCAAGGTCAGGGAAAAAAAGAGAAAGATTTTAAGAAAGATAAGTATGAGATTTAGAAACAGCATAAAGGTTTTGGATGAGGAGAACTGTGAGTGCTTTATTCACCCTGGGAAATCCTGAGGCATTCCTGGGCCAGAATAATCCCTCCAGTGAGTTCTGGGTTTGCCCTGAGGCCTCCTCCCAGTTTGATGTCCCCAGAACCCCTCTAAAGAGAGGCAACCAGGAGGCATCCTAATCAGACACCCACACCACCTCAACTGACTCCTTTTAACGTCAAACTGATACCATTCAAAGGAAAATGATTTTGGCGACTTGTATCGGTGAGCTCATTGTTTCCCAACAAATAACTCAGTTAATATATCTGAAAGCTGAACAGTAATTGGATTGATCAACTCAGAATTAATAGGAAACTTCTTGGTGGCTGAGAGTTGTTGGTTTGGCCCGTTTTATAATTTTGTAAAAAATATATAATACATTAATACAGATATAATAAAATATGTGTACGGTGTTGAATTAGTGGCGGTATTTCAGAAACCGTCTCCAGATCACGATTAGCTGTGTTTTGTGGTTTTGTACAGCTGGTGGTTCACACCGAACTGGATTTTTCCGAAGGGTTTCACAGTGAGAAGGAGAAAACGAGAGCCAAACCACAGTGTCCTCCTCAGCAAGAAGGCAAGAAGGTCCTGGGTTCGAGTCTTGGAGTTTGCATGTTCGCCCCATGTTTGTGTGGAGTTCCCTTTCCCAGGGTACACCCCGCCTTCGCCCACTGTCGGCTGAGATAGGCTCCGGCATCCCCGTGACCCTTCTAGAATTAAGCGGTGGGGCAAATGAGTGAGTGAAGACAAGAGGCTGGTAAAGAATGACTGTTTATAGCTGCTATAATCCAAGTGATAACAGGAAGTGGATGTTCCACAACATTCAAAGATAATAATGTATAAATTGGTAAAATATTTGCTTGTAATTTATTAATAATTCATAATAAATGTTTTTGATACTAGTGCACTGCCCTTGGAGTGATATATTGTTAGGAAATGTAGCAGTAAGTCCGCTTGATCAGATCATCCTGATGTTGATTATTTTCCCTTAACACCACAATAATAAAGATGCTGTTCCTTGTGTATAATGCACGTGCCCTACCTGACTCAGTAACAAGCAGTGAGAAAACGGGAAATAACCGATTCCGCGTCGATTACAGAGAATTAAAACGGAACGATTTCTCTACGACTGGATTCTGGGCCAGTTGCGACATCTATGTTCACATGACTACAGTTTTTTGAACCTTCGTGCAGGAGTAAAGTTCACACTTGAAGCCGCTCACCTTTGAAAGTGCTGTCGTCCAAAAACAAAAAACTGCTGACTCACCACTTCCGGGTTCGCCGCCTGTAGTTCTATCGTTTAGAATAAACGGTTTTACGCCACGATATAACGATAATATTACATGTTTTTGTAAGTGATAACAAAGAACAACCCGTCTACAATCACAAAACGGAAAAAATTGCTTATTCGCATAAAATTTGTGTTGATTTTTTGAGCGTGTGAAAGTTTAGAAAACTACAAACCCTGTCATGCACCTCGGGGTCATGTGATCTACAGTCAGCTGACAGTCGAGTCTGATTGGCTGAGCGTCAAATAGCGTCTTGCGTTGTTCGTAATGCACTTTATGTCTTCTTGTTTCCGATTACACCAAGTGTCCTTAAATCGGAAGCACCGCTGAGTTTAGGATCGAGCCAGTGAGAAAATGGGGAAATAACCGATTCCGCGTCGATTACAGAGAATTAAAATGGAACGATTTCTCTAAGACTGGATTCTGGGCCAGTTACGACATCTGTGTTCACATGACTACAGCTTTTTGAACCTTCGTGAGTAAAGTTGACACTTGAAGCCGCTCACCTTTGGAAGGTGCTGACTCACCACTTCCGGGTTCGCCGCCTGTAGTCCTATCGGTTAAAATAAAGATTTTAACGCCATAAAATAACTATAGTAGTACACGCTTTTGTAAGTGATAACAAACAACAACCCGTCTACAATCATAAAACGGAAAAAAATGCTTATTCGTGTACAACTTTTGTGGATTTCTTGAGCGTGTGAAAGTTTGGAAAACTACAAACCCTATAATGCTTCTCGGGGTCATGTGACATACAGTCAGCTGACAGTCGTGTCTGATTGGCTGAGCGTCAAATAGCGTCTTGCTTTGTACGTAATGCACTTTACGCTCTTCTTGTTTCCGATTATACCAAGTGTCCTTAAATAGGAAGCACCGCTGAGTTTAGGATCGAGCCAGTTTCTCTTGGCGTGGTGAGATGGCTTTCAGGTAAGAGTTATCAAGACTAAACAGATATATGAATATATTTGTTTGTTATGTAGATATTTACGTTTAAAATGAAGTTAGGTTTAGTTTTATAGGTTTATGTTAGTTGGGCGTGTTTTTACTGAATGTTGTGAAACTTGCATTGTGTACTTTGTGTGATTTGGTGTTGATTTTGGTGTGAAATGTAGGTTTTGTAAATATTTTTGTTTACCAAACGTTTTTAAGTGTGTGATCTCAGAATAGAGCCTCCTGTAAATCATGAGCTCAGTTGCTTTTGCACTAAAGAGAAACTGAACAGTATGTGAAGTGCAAGTCTATTTCTGATGTTCAGTCTCAGATGTACATGGATGTAGTGTGTGGATACTTGACCATCAGACCCATACGTAGCTGCTTCTTCTCAAAGTTGAAAGCCCACGATTGTGTAGAATGACTTTGTTTGCTGTTGGGTTTGAACTTCCCCTCATTAGAATTAAGAGGCAGGAGCCTGTTCTAGCATGACCGGTCCCCCTACGGGCACTCTGAGCTCCTTACTAAGGTTGGAGTGGGAGAACATGAGTCGCTTGCATGGAGCGCTGACCTTAACCCCACTGAACACTTTTGGGATGATCTAGAATGGTAACTGCCCCAGGTGTGACCTTAATAATGCTCCTGTGGATGAAGGATCACAAATCTCTACAGCTCACACTCCAAAATCTAATGAACCGCCTTCCCAGAAGAGAGAAATCTATTATAATAGAGGAACGAAACCTGGAGTCCAACCATCAAGAAACACACACGAGTGTTAGTCATGTGTGAAGTTTTTGATTATATAACGTGTGTGTATGCAGGTTTGTTCTCCACTTTTATATGCATCCAGTAAACTTTAAACTTTGTGACCAGCTTTATAACTAACTGTCTTTTTATTATTTTATTTCTTTATCTCCCCAGTGTGCAGCCTGTTCAGTGGACCACTGACTACAAGGATAAAAAGTGAGTAATTAAGAGGACAGAGGTCTCTCGCCGAGCGCTTCATTATCAGATACGTTACACTTTACACTCAGTTATCAAATCAATCTCGAGTCACCGCTGATGTCTGCAAAACATTTGGACACGTCTGTCTGTCTTAGTGTTTCACTTCTGCAATATCCTGCTGATTTAATCTTCTTCCTCTTCCAGGGCATCCATAATTGTGCAAAAAAAAAAAAGTAGGATTATACACAATACTGTGCAAAAAAAATCTTCCTTACCCTATATTTTTAGTATGTTCTTTTGTTCTAGGTTTTATTTTACAATTTCGACATCACTGGAGACACGTTTCGGGTGTAATCCCACCTGCTTGTGTGAAATCAGCTGAGTTGAGCTTGGCTCCAGGTTTTCCTGCGTCCCTGATAAGCGTTCTAGATAATGGATAGATTTCAACAGTTATCAACTTGGTACAAAAACATTTTCAATTTCCAAACATGAGTTTTCCACTGAAATATTAAATCTTAAAAAAGTCAGTAAATAAATCAGAAGACTTGCAACTCATTTCCTTATACAGCTCTACGTATCATACCCAAGAATAATATTTCTTTCTTAATGCAAAGGATTATCACACCAAATATTCATTCATTCGTTTTCTAAGCTGCTTAATCCTAATTGGGGTCATGGGCAGGCTGGCACCCATCTCAACAGACTCTAGGTGAGGGTGGGGGTATACCCTGAACTCCTCGCAGGGCCAACACGCATACAGACACTCACACTTAGACCTAGGGGTGATTTGGAACTGCCCAGAGAAAAGCCAGGTAAGCACAGGGGGAACATGCAACTTCCCACAGAAACACCCGAGCCCAGGAATCGAACCCAGGCCATCTTGCTGTGAGGCGGATGTACTAACCACTGCGCCGCCGTGCCGCCCCTACACCGAATATCGACTTTTTTTCCATTTATTACTGTTTGTCATTGTGTCATATAATTTTATTTTTTGTTATCGTTGAAAACATCTTTGTGTTGCTGCATTTCTTTACATGTATTTACTTAACGTTACACCTGGGTTCCCAAGTGGCGGATCGACAAGGTGCGTGACTACCATCCTGGAGATTGCATGTCTGCATCCAGGTTGATGTTTTGTGACCGGGAGTACATGGGAACTAATTGGCGGGGATCTCACGGGAGGGAGGGATCGCATATGCTCCCGTCTCACTCACAGCGATCACCAGCCAATCCATGGGCATCTGTGAGATCATTCGTACAAAAGGGGTGGCTAGCTATTTCCCTCAGAGTGTTAGGCCGCCTCCAAATGCCTATCCGCAGCAGTTCGTAAAGATGCGGGTGGCAGCATCACATGTCACAGAGGGGGCATGTGCGTGCCTTTTCCCTTCCTGGTTGGTGGTGGTCGTATGTCATAGGTTGGCAACACTTGAAGGGTACGACTAAAATTATTGGAGGAAAAATGGAAAAATTTGTGCGGAAAGTAAATGTCCCGAAACCTAATATACAGTTTTGCCTCTGTGACCTTGAAAAGTAGGTCAAGGTCACTCACACACAAACTCATCCTAGCACTCATAGTAGTGTGCCAGCACACCAAGCGTGAAAGCTCTAGCTTTAGCACACGGCAAGTAAATGTCTGGAAACTAAAGTGTGTCGGATGGACAGACGGAACCCTTTCCTATAGCTCCCGCGAACGAAAAAGTTACACACAGACAACTATTCACACTCACATCTAGTGGAAATATGGAACAGCCAGTTAGCCAAATGTGCATGTCTTTGGACTGTGGGAGGAAACTGGAGTACCTGGAGGAAACCCATGTAAGCATGGGGAGAACATGCAAACTCCACAAAAACGCAGGAGCCCTGGACACGAACCCATGACCTGCTTGCAGTAAGGTGGACGTGCTAACTACTATGTCACTGTGCCACTGGTTATGTAATTTTAAAGTGTTTTGTGAAACGTTTCTGTTCGCAGTTATGACGGCGTCGTCTTGGTAGCGCAGAACTTCGAAAGCCTCCCCAGTGAACTGGAGGGACTGAAGGCTCCTCTGCAGGATTATAGTGCTGTGAGTGTACACACACACACACACAGACAGACACACACACACAGAGACAGACACACACACGCACGCACACACGATGTTTCCCCAGAAGGACAAACCTGAATTTATCCCATCTTCCTCAGGTGGACAGCTCGCTCACAGACAACGTGGTTGTCCTGAAGGTTGTGGGTTTGCCGGGAGACAGGCTGGTGTTCGCCCCTACAGGACCACTCAACCGAGACTACGACGATGTCCGGCGCTTCAGTGAGGCCGCCGAGAACGGCGTTAAAAGGTATGTGTTATGCTGCGTATGCATGTTCTAAACATTTAAAGCAGGGGTGTCCAATCTTTTCCGCAAAGGGCCGGTGTGGGTGCAGATTTTCTTTTCAACCAAGAAGTAGCCACACCTACTGTTTCAATCACTGATTTAATTTAAAAAAAAGACTAGAATGCACATTAGTGTTTCAATTTGAAGGCAGGTGGCAGCCATATTGGTGAGACCACCTTGCTTTAGGATCTCAAAATGGAGCTGTTAAAATATTTTGAAATGAAATGTACAGCTTGGATGTAAGTATTTCCATTTTCTTCACCTTTTTTGTATGTTATTTGAGTAAAACTTATTACACATTATAACATTAAAGTGGTCTCACCAAAATGGCACCAAGCTGGCTTCAGGTTTTGCCACATACAAACAATACAGAAATCATTTTCTGAGATCAGTGGCTCACACAGGAAGGTGTGGCTGAACAATTCTGTGCTGGTTGTTTTGAAGTGAAAACATGCACCTGCTCAGGCCCTTTGTGGGTAAGTTTGGACACCCCTGATTTATAGTGTAACTCCACCCACTGCATAATTCTGAAAGATGCTTAAAAAAAATAGGAGGGGAGGAGTGATATGATGTGTCTAGCACCCGATGTATTTAAAAATAAGTGCAGGTCTGTGGAAGGGGTGTGGCTTGAGGGAGGTGGGGGTCGGCCATCTCTGAATAGAAAGTGTTATAAAGTTTGAGCTTTGAGCAGTTTAGAATGACTTTAGGTGGCGTAGTGGTTAGAATGTTCACCACATCAAGAAGGTCCTGGGTTTGAGTCCCGGCTTTCTGTGAGAGGTTTGTGTGGGTTCCCTCCAGGCACTCTGGTTTCCTCCAATAGTCCAAAGGCATGCACATTAGGCTAATTGGATATTCCACATTGCCCCTAGGTGTGATTGTGTGTGTGTGTGTGTGTGCTGGGCCTAGAAAGATCTGGCCAGATTTGCCTGGTGTCAGCTGAGAGACTCAAGCCTCTGCGTGACCCTAAAAGGACTAAGTGATTCAACAAAGGGTGAGAGCCAATAAAATTGTTTGACGCTCTACACTGGAGAAGAGCTGCATGAGCTTGTTGTGGTCACATGATCAGAGTGTGTCTGTTATGTAGCGTTTTAAGAGATCCTTACATCATGGCGCTTTTAAATCCTGGAGTCTGTTTGTTCAAGACTAATTGTCCATAGTAGCTGATTTTAAATATTTTTTTTTTTTAATGTAACAGTCGTGAACATGACTAACTGTGTGCGGAGGAAGGAGGCTTTGCAGCAAACTTAACTGGATTACTAAAGTATGACATGCCACGGGTTTATTTCTTAAACATGATCACAAGTCTTGTTTTACCAGAGCGATGAAAGCCGGCCTGCAGCGCCCCCTGCTGGTGTGTCCTCCACACAGCACCTATCAGCAGAACATCCTGGTAGCGGTCCTGGGAGCCTTACATGCTCTGTACCTGGTGAGCTCTCTCTCGCTCTCTCTCTCTCTTTCTCTCTGTGTGTGTGTGTGTGTGTGTGTGTGCTTATGTTTTTATATATATATATATATATATATAATATAAATAAATATATAAAAACACTTCTCTGTTCACCATGTGTGAATGAAAGCCCCTGGAGCTGCGGGAGGTGAGAGACAAGAAGTTCAGGGTGGCAGTACTTGGTGTTTGGGCGAAGGATAAGACTGAGGGCGAACGCATCACTGAGCTTGCCACGGCCCTGGAGGGCGGAAGGTGAGAGTGTGTGTGTGCATATTTCTATGTATGGTTTGAATCTGAACACAATGTTTAAAGTCCTCACTGCACCCACGTCCAACAAGCGGAAGCCACTTCAGTTTGTTTCTTATTTGTAAGAGAATTCATAAATATGCTCCTGACATCCCGGCTGTGTAACGAGGTTCTCGCCCGCTGCAGCGATGCCGAGTTGTTCTACAGAGGCTCCTGGAATTGTGGATGGATTTGACTTCTATAAACCTGTTAATGAGTTCAAGCATAAACATTTAAACATGTCCTTTCATCATTTTAATATTCATTTGATTTCTGAAAAAACGTGTGTGTAGGGTTGTGTATCGGGACATCGGTGGATCTGATCCAGAACGCATGGCTGCACCGCGTGCAGCTGAATATGTGCAGGAAGTTTTCAAGGACACCAGCATTCAGGTTAAACATTCAGCATCATCACAGTACACAGTCGCTCCTTCCAGCTCTCTCTCTATTTCTACTGTTCTCTCTCTCTCTCCCTCCCTAACATTTTCTCTCTCTCTCATGTTCTCTCTCCTTCTCCTGTTCTCTCTCTCTTACATGATCTCTCTATTTCTACTGTTCTCTCTCTCTCTCTCTCCCTCCCTCCCTAACATTTTCTCTCTCTTTCTCTCCCTCCCTCCCTAACATTTTCTCTCTCTCTCTCTCTCTTACATGATCTCTCTCTATTTCTACTGTTCTCTCCCTCCCTCCCTAACATTTTCTCTCTCTCTCATGATCTCTCTCTATTTCTACTGTTCTCTCTCTCTCCCTCCCTCCCTAACATTTTCTCTCTTTCTCCTGTTCTCTCTTTCTCTCTCTCTTACATGATCTCTCTCTATTTCTACTGTTCTTTCTCTCTCTCTCCCTCCCTCCCTAACATTTTCTCTCTCTCTCATGTTCTCTCTCTTTCTCCTGATCTCTCTCTATTTCTACTGTTCTTTCTCTCCCTCCCTCCCTAACATTTTCTCTCTCTCATGTTCTCTCTCTTTCTCCTGTTCTCTCTCTCTTTCTCTCTCCCTTACATGATCTCTCTATTTCTACTGTTCTTTCTCTCTCTCTCCCTCCCTCCCTAACATTTTTTCTCTCTCTCTCTCATGTTCTCTCTATTTCTCCTGTTCTTTCTCTCCCTTACATGATCTCTCTATTTCTACTGTTCTTTCTCTCCCTTACATGATCTCTCTATTTCTCCTGTTCTTTCTCTCCCTTACATGATCTCTCTATTTCTACTGTTCTTTCTCTCTCTCTCTCTCTCATGTTCTCTCTCTCGCTCTCTCCCTTACATGATCTCTCTATTTCTACTGTTCTCTCTCTCTCTCTCCCTCCCTCCCTAACATTTTCTCTCTCTCTCTCATGTTCTCTCTTTCTCCTGTTCTCTCTCTCTCATCTTTCCCTCCCTAACATGTTCTATTTCTTCTGTTTTCTCTCATTCTTTCTTTCTCTCCCTAACATATGTTCTCTCTCACATTCTTTCTTTCCCTCACATGTTCTCTTTCTTCCTCTCTCTCTTACTTGTTTATCTTCTCTCGTGCTTTCTTTTTCTCTTTTTGTTCTTTTGCCCTCTGTCCTTCCTTTATCGCTCTCTCTTTGACTTTTGTTTCATTCAGTTGAGTCTGTCCTCATTTTGTTCTCTCTCAGGTGAAGGTGTTGAGTGATTTGAGGATGTTGGAGAAGGAGTATCCGTGTCTGGCTGCAGTTAATCGTTGTGCTAACAGTAAGAGTCTCTTCATCAGGACATTACAGTACAACTGAAATCTATTTGTACGTCTCACCAGCAGAAGCTTATTACTGACAAATTGTGTGTGTGTGTGTGTGCACGCCATGCAGCTGTGCCACGTCATCAGGCCCGAGTGATTCAACTTGAGTATTGTGGCGAAGGACCCATTCAGAAGACCCTAATGCTGGTGGGAAAGGTGAGCGAGAGAGAGAGAGTGTGTGTGTGTGTGAGAGAGAGAGAGGGAGAGAGTCATGCTAACTGTTGCTCTGTGCTGTAGGGTATCACGTATGACACCGGTGGAGCTGACATCAAGGCTGGAGGTTTCATGGCTGGGATGCACAGGGATAAATGTGGATCTGCTGCTGTAGCCGGCTTCTTCCAGGTGTGTGCGGCCGATCATGCCGGTTCCATGTGTATGACCGTACCAGCTCCGATTGTTCACTACAGGTGATGTGGTGGAATGTTTTTAATCACCGAATCTTTTGCTTCTTTCCTTTCTGGCTCAGATTCTGGCCAAGCTGAAGCCCAAACATCTGAAGGTTGTTGGTTCCATGGCGATGGTGCGCAACAGCGTGGGTTCAGGTGCAGATCTCTTATACAGGGTCATGTAAATCAGTCAGATCTTCCAACTTCTCCTCCTCCACTTTTTTCCTCCTTCTTTTTCGCCTCCTCCACTGCCACCTTTTCCTACTCATCCTCCTCCTTGTCCACCTTTTCCTCATCTTCCATGTTTCCTCTTCCTCCTCCACCACCTTTTCCTCTTTCTCCTTCTTGCATTTAGTTGGTTGTAGTGTTTACAGGACAGTCATTAACATCATCTCGATTTGGGGTGTGTGTGTTTGCAGACTGTTACGTGGCTGACGAGCTGATTGTATCGCGTGCTGGTCGCCGAGTGCGTGTTGGAAACACTGATGCTGAAGGACGTATGGTCATGGTGGACCTGCTCTGTGAGATGAAAGAAAAGGTACACACACACACTTATCGGGCTGTTGATTGGAGCTGGTTCAGTGATTTTAGCCGTAGTTCACTCTGCAGGTGAGGAAGGCCCAGCTCTACCGTTTTGCATCTTCTGTAAAGCTCGCTGATGTCTGACATCATAACCTCAGTCTAAACGCTCATGTGTCCGAGTGTGTGTGTGTGTGTTTCTCCCCCTCCCAGGCAGTGAACGAGGTTTCTCCACATCTCTTCACCATCGCCACTCTGACCGGTCACGCCATCCGAGCCATGGGAGCCAGTTACTCTGTAATCTCACATACACACTCCACTCTGCTCACTGTTTCACTTTCTGTTAGTGGTGTTTTATAAACTTTCACCAGCATGTCACACAATGTTCCTAACTTGTACCTGATAAGGAACAAAAACAGGTGTGGAACAGTCCCTCCTACAGGCTTTACAAGCACTGGAATGTTCTAGCTTCAGCACTGCACGGAGATGTTTTTGCGTTCTTGTGTTGATTTAGGTAAACACACTCATCACTGAGCACATCTGCATTACAGGATATAAAACTGAGCCGGTAATAAATGAAGCAGGTCTGATTTTGGGTAGGGTGGTACGGTGGCATAGTGATTTAGCACGTCCGCCTCACTGCAGGAAGGTCCTGGGTTCGAGTCCCAGGCTTGGCGAGGATGTTTCCGTGTGGAGTTTGCATGTTCTCCTGTGCTCGTGTGGGTACTCCGGTTTTCTCCCACAGTTCAAAGGCATGCACATTAGGCTGACTGGGTGTTCTGAATTGCCCCTAGGTGTGACTGTATGGGTGTTGACCCTGCAATGGACTGGCGAGCTGTTCAGGGTGTACCCCTCCTTCTCCCAGTGTTGGCTGAGATGGGCTCTGGCCTCCCTCCGACCCTGGTACAATAAAACAGTTTGGAAAAAAACAGATTTTGGGTCTTCATCATTCGTGTAATCGCTGTCACACGGGGATATCTGGAGCCAGCTAGCCGTAGGGGCGCCAAGTTCAATAAGACCCTCCAGCCTGTTCGGTGGTCGTAGAGTAGGACATTCGGATAGTATTTGCCGCAGTGTCTGTGTCAGTCCAGTCACGAACATCAATTATTTTTTTTGGGGGGGATTTATATCGAGAGAGTGTGTATGTGTGTGTGTGTGTGTGTGTGAGAGAGAGAATAAGACTAATCTCTGTGTGTTAGATCATTCTGGATAACGGAGCAGCACATCATGAAGGCAACGCCTTAAAGTGGCAAGAAGGTTAGTATCATTTTATTTTTAATGTGTGCTGGAACTTTCTGTATAATGTTTGTACTTATTGTGTGTGTGTGTGTGTCAGCGGGCGAGGTTCTGGGCGACATGTTCGAAGTGTCATCTATCCGTAGGGAGGATTACGAGTTCCACAAAGGGAAGTCCGACTATGAAGACATCCTGCAGTGTAACAACCTGCCGTCCTCTGCCACACCACGCGGACACCAGACTCCTGCAGCCTTCCTCATCATGACCTCAGGCCTGGACAAGGTATACACACACACACACACACACACACACACACACACAAGGAATGTGCATCTCCATCACTGATGCCTGTGCAAAACACATCTTAATATAAAACTACATACGAAGGAACTGCTAGAGCGAATGATTGATAATGAAAGATCATGATGGTCTGCAGCTCGCTCTCTTTTCATGTGACTCAGGGGGGCTTGAGAAGAGACTTATTTTAAACCCCTGGGTTCTATGGTGAGAGAGCCACAGGGACTCTTCTAATAAAAGCTCTGGTACATCAGAAGGGCTCTGCTTCTCTTGAGAAAGGATGAATTACTCTGAATATAAAAATGGAGAGGATGATTATAAATAATAATGGTGTGGAGTGTGTGAACTAGTAAGAAATGAATAAACTGGAAAAACAATGCATCACAGTTTGTATCCAGTGCACACCTCTTAATCCCTGTGTGTGTGTGTGTGCGCGCGCATCTCTCTCTCTCATGCTATGTGTGTGTGTGTGTGTCTCTCTCTCTCTCACCTGTGTGTCTGTCTCTTTCCCCCTGTGTGTGTGTGTGTCTGTTTTTCTGTCGTGTGTGTCTCTCTCTCTCTCTCTCACCTGTGTGTGTGTCTGTCTCTTTCCCCCTGTGTGTGTGTGTGTGTGTGTGTGTCTGTTTTTCTGTCGTGTGTGTGGGTTTCTCTCTCTCAGTTTGGAGTGGACTCTCAGAAGCCTCTCCCCTACTCTCATATCGACATCGCTGGATCCAGTGGTCCTTTCCCAGGAATCCCTACTGGTGCCCCTCTTCTCGCCATGGCAACCAAATACATCCTCCAGAACTGAAGTGCCTCCTGTCCATCATTTCACATCACCTCACTCTAGCTGCCGTCTGTGTCCATTTAATCCAAGTCAAGCATTATAGTGTCACTGTGGAACTTTATTGTTCCGATTTACAACTCCTCGCTTTTGTTAGCATGGTGCTGAATCTCGACCAATGAGAACTCCTAGACATTTTCATTGATTAACCAAAAACCATTATATAATCCAATTTTAGGTGAAAACATTCGGCAGGGTTCCAGATCAGGCAGCTTGTTTATGGAAGTGCCATCGATGTAATGGTTATTGTATCGGGTTCTGTGGGTTTATGGAAAAATGGGCTCAGGCTAATAAATCTTTCTGGCTTTGGCTTTTATTCTCTTTTTATTTGCATCCATCCACAGTCTTATCCCTGCAGATCATTCACTCTCAGCATTCCTGGAGGGGATATAAACAAAAACTCTAGGATGACAACATGCATATAAAGATGTCTTTTGTGAATGGAGTGAAAGATAATACTGCTGTCAACACCATTATGATCGTTATCACATAGCACTAATAGATTGAGTCAAGCCTCTGAGGTTTATTCTGGGAAGTGGAGTGTGTACTTCTATACCAGTTTGTTTTTTTTTTTTTATTACCTGGCTGGTATAGCTTACATGTGCGCTTGTAAATTTTAATTCTCTAATTAAAGATCGGGCGGCACGGTGACGTAGTGGTTAGCATGTCCGCCTCACGGCAAGAAGGCCGTTTCTGTGTGGAGTGTGCATGTTTTCCCTGCGCTTACATGGGTTTCCTCCTACAGTCCAAAGCCATGCACGTTACGCTAATTGGCTGTTTCAAATCGCCCCGAGGTGCGAGTGTAAATGGTTGTGTGTGTTGCCCTGCAAGGGCCAGGCGAGCTGTTCAGGGTGTACCCCGCCTTCGCCTGTCAGCTGAAATGGGCACCAGCCTCCCCACAACTCTAGTGGGAGTAAACAATTTAGTGAGTGAGTGAGTACGTCAACCTACAAACTGATACCAGGATTAGTGGTTAGCAGTCACATCACAGCAAGGTTTCCTCTGGGTACTCCAGTTTTCTCCAACAGTCCAAAGCCATTCACTTTAGGTCCTCTAATCTCCCCATAGGTGTGAGTATGAGTGTCAATAGTTGTTTGTTTCTGTGTTAGTCCTGCAATAAACTGGCGACCTGTTCAGGGTGTATCCCTGCCGTAAGTAGTAAATAGCAGATGCACAATCTTCAGCTTTGTATTTATTTGTTTGTTAATATTTTAAATATCGTTTGAACCACAATTTACAGAGAGTGTAAAGAGTACCACTGCATTACCTCTAGAGAGCAGCATTGGTGTTTTATTTTTATTTTAATATGCTAAACATCTCTATTCATCACTGTGTAGCTTTAACAGGCCACAGGAATATGTGTGATGATAAAACTATTCTGTTCTAATAAAGATAATAGATTTTTTTTATGGCATAGTGGTTGGCATGTCCGCCTCACAGCAAGACGATCCTGGGTTCAATCCCCATTCAGTGGCATTTCTGTGTGAAGTTCTTCCCGTGCTTGCATGGGTTTCCTCCAGGTACTCTGGTTTCCTCCCATAGCCCAAAGGCATGCACAGTAGGCTAATTGGCTATTCTAAATTGCCCCTAGGTGTGTGTGTGAGTAGTTGTGTTTTGGTTCTGTGATAGGCCAGTGAGCTATTTAGACTGTTCCCTGCCTTCGCCCAGCTCGGCGAATAAATGAATGATTATTATTATTTTACACTAAGTTCCTCTCCCTCTCCCAGTGTTCCATTCATTCATTTATTCTGCTTAATCATATAAGGGGAAGGCTGGGGCCTATCTTAGCTGACTCTGGGCGTTCACCCTGAACAGCTTGCCAGGCCACAGCACAGCAACACACGCAAGCATTCACACTCACTCACACCTAGGGGCAAATTGGAACAGACAATTAGCTCAATCTGCACCCAGAGGTTGCTGCTTGCTGTGACATGGATGTGCTAACCACTACCGTAGCATGCCACCTCGATTTTAATTCAGATTGTTTTATTAGCATGGCAGATATTCGTACTGCTGAAGCTTAAATACAGGTGGAAATAAATACAGAATGAAGATTAGCACACTTTGAGCTGATCGGATAGGTCGAATCACTGTGGAGAGTCCGATCAGAACTCTTGTTTGTCCTTGTTTCAGTTCTTGTTCTTACAAGGATGACATCTGATTAAGTGCCGAATCTGTCAAACCAACAACTGTAAGCCCCCCTCCCAGTCAGTCTTTTGGGGGTATTTATAGGGTTGGAAACTTAATAACACAACAGGCTACTCAATAACTTATGACATCACAATAGCTCCACATAAACGCCCTTATCGAGACCAGGACTCAAACTCAGGACCTTGTTGCTGTGAGGCAGACGTGCTAACCACAAAAGCACTCCATCCTACCAGGGGCGCAGAGAGGCCGGTGCCTACCTATATCAGCCAAGACTGGGTGAAGGCAGGGTGCACATCCTGAACAGCTCACCAAACCATCACAGGGCAACACACAACCATTCGCACACACTCACACTTAGGGGCAATTTGGAGCGGCCAATCAGCCTAATGTGTGTGGGTCATTGGACAGTGGGAGGAAACCCACTCAAGCTCGGGGAGAAGATGCAAACACCTGAGTCAAGGCCTCAAACCCAGGACCTCCGTGATGTGAGGCGGACATGCGAACCACGACGCCACTCTATACTAATACTACTGATAATAATAACAATAATAATGATGATGATGATGATGATGGGGCAATAGTGGCCTGGTGGTAGGGTGCTGGATTACGGATCCCAAGGTCGGGGGTTCAAGCCCCACTGTTAGCGGGTTGTCACTGCTGTCCCCCCAGTGCAGCTAACTGGGTTATCAAACGCCGGCCATGTCTCTCACTGTCTGTGGTGAGAGGCGTGTAAAAGAACCATTGCTGATTTTCGTCAAGAGTAGCTGCA